>JAGDQP010024381.1:0-28024 GCA_022664845.1 Lepisma saccharinum | reverse complement strand
TTTTTAGGCTAAAGTACATTTTGTTACAATTATTTCCATTTCGTAGTATATCTGACTTTTCACTAGCGACAATAAAGTTACTAGTGAAAAGTTTTTGTTTGCTATCTTTTTGCTATATATTTGGTTTTTTCATCTCTTCTTCAATCGTTTTGAACGGCCTAAGATGGAATCCATGCATATGTTGGCTATAAGTAGGTTTCCATGGGCCAAGCAAGCCTTTTTCTCAGAAAATTTCAGTTAGTGCAGTCAAATTAGACACAAAAAGGGCCAAACTGAGGAATAAAATCATAATAAGCTGAAACTTGGCAGATATGTTTGAAAAAATATATGTAATAACATACTAAAAGTCCTGAAATATCCGGTGACGAGTTTGGCCACCATGTTGGAATCAAATATGGCGAATCACTCACTACATTTTTTATTATATATTTCGTTCTAAAATTAGTAATTTTCATCGTATGACCTTCAAATAAGTGTCAATCGATGGGGAATAGTCTGTTCTAGAGAATGATGTAAGAAAATATTGTCATTTGTTGTAAAGTCTGTCCACAGGATTAACCAAAGTCAAAATTTGTTAATCTAAAAAGGACACATTTATGACTTATTGATAAATAATTAGAAAACTGTACATCTGACGAGAAACAAGATCATTATAAAAGTTAAAGAGTGCTTCTTTCTGAATGTATTGAGGTATAAATGATTCTTGTGCGAACGATAATAACATATTTATAGCCATTTTACGTTGTAACATGACGAGGATTCGAAGTTGTTTAATAATGTTGTTTGGAGTATAGCATCCTGGCTCAGCATTGAAGATATAAGATGGGACCGAGATTATATTCTATATAAGACGGGACTATAGTCCAAAGTGAGATCAGAACTAGTAACGTTCAATGTGGCCCCAACGGGAATCGAATCCCGAACCACCAAAGACGCGCGTGTTTACAACTATGCTAAACGGAGCCACTACGTTCATTGAAGAACTTGAATTAAATCTTTATACACTTACACAAACAACTTCTTACACTGAAATAATATATTCCTTATCGTATTTATGTGATTGACCGTTATTACTATTTATGTGATTGACCAATCTGTTTTCAACAAGCAAGCGCTGGCAACCTTGATACAAAGTGCGTTGAGTTCATCAGTTGTTTTTTTTCTTCTGCACTCAAGTGCATTTCTTTTGTTTGTTGTGTTTTTTATGTGCAGCGATGCCATATTTAGCATAAAGACGCTAAATCTAGCATAATTTACCTGGCTTTGGCATCTAGCATCTTGCTCTTAGCATCCTGGTCAAATCTAGCATAATTTAACTCAGTTCGCAAGACAACAGTTAAAAGAAAGAGAAATGTTGATATATGAAGAGCGTGAACGTGAAGCAGTAAAAGGAAGGGTGTTCCTGTACCAATTCCGCAACTCATTCATGCAGATGATGACATCTGGCTCTAGCAGCGGGAGTCAACTGCCTTCACAAAACAAAGAAAGAGACAATATAGCTCATAGTTGATCCCTGCTTCCTTGGGCGATCTTTGAGAGAATGGGGAAAGGAAAAAGCCAGTTTCCGAAATCTTGGCTGTTTTGTTTTTCGGAGGTAAAGATATTCGTTTGAAGTATAGCAATATAAAGATTAAACAGATAAGGCACGTTGACCCAGTGGTGTGTCTGACGCAGGTGGCTTGCACACAGAAGTATATTGCAATCTGTGGGTGGCTTGCTTTGTGTCAATTTGTTCC
Source organism: Lepisma saccharinum (assembly GCA_022664845.1). NCBI lineage: Eukaryota > Metazoa > Arthropoda > Insecta > Zygentoma > Lepismatidae > Lepisma > Lepisma saccharinum. Next base: position 26,288 of record JAGDQP010024381.1, on the reverse strand, counting down.
TTCATTTAAAGCTTCTCCTTTGACTATAAGCTTGTTTTCTTGGAAATTTGTAAAGTCTCTGCCGTCACCAATTTTAGACGTTTTGCGTTCTTGTTTGCGTGGGAAATTGAGGCTTCCTTCCAGCTTCCTTGTAATAAAAAGAAGGGGTTACTTTACTTTGAATAAAATTTTGTTTAGTTTTTGATTTCGTGCGGGAAGTTTGGAAGTGATGGCTATTAATTTTTTGTTCGTTGTACGTTTTTTTTTTAATTGTTCGTGTTGTGACTTCTTTCTACAATGAAGAGATCAAGTAGCGGAACGCCCGAGAAGAAGAAGAAAATACATACACTCCCGGGGAGTTTCCTCTGGAAGAAGCACTTGAAACACTATTTTAGAGAAGTGTAAGATAAGTAGATAAGTCAATTAAAAACTATCATAATTTGAAGGAATTTAGCATAATTTAAATAGGTTTTTAGCATAATTGGAAACTCTGTATCTGGTAACGCTGTTTATGTGGGCTGAGAAATAGTCTGTACCTAGTTGTTGTTTTCCTTTGTGCTACTTTGTCGTGACTATTATGTTGAAAGAATGTATACTTCCTGTTGTTTTAATCAATGAATGGAACAATTAAGGAAACTGTTTCAGTGAATGTGAGTAATTCAAAGCTGTTTTGTTTGCTTACCAACCATTACTAAATAGCAAGAATGGATTACAATGTGTTGTGTTTGCTGTGCTCCAAACCTCTATCTGAAGGGGAAACTGTGTTGCTCACCAGAGGATTGGATACAGTGAGGAAGAGCAGCCTACAACGTAAAGACAACACATAAGATACTCTCAAGAATCAGTCAAGTGTTCGGTTACATGTCACATGCCGTAAAGACTACACACGAGAAGATAGCATACGTGCTACCATAAATGTTTGTCAAAAAAGCTTCCTACACTAAGATCTCAGTGAGTAGGTAGTATTTTCAATTTTAAAGAAGAATGTCTATTTTATAGTGACTCCTGTAATGCAAATGTCGAACAGAAGAAGCGTAAGCACGCGAGAAAGATATCGTTGGTTAACTGTATCCCTGTCAAGGATCACATTCTTGAAGATGCTAAAAATCGTCGTGATGAATGGAGTGAAATTGTAGCCAAGCGTGTGATGAACGTAATTGATCTAGTTGATGCTGAAGGTAGGTACCATCAGACTTGCTGTGCTTCTTTCTGTACCAAGAAGAAAGCGGAACAAACAAGAGGCAGACCAGATTGTGAACATCATGTGACAGCATATGCCAAGTTGTTTGACTACATGGAAGATAATGACGAATGTCAGTACTCGGTTACAGAATTATTGGGAAAATGTGCTGAGTGCTTACCACCTGGTATGTCGGAGAAAACTCTGAAAAGAAAGCTAAAAGATAGATTTGGTGAAAACGTACTTATCGTTGATGCTCCAGGTAAGAAAACATCACTATGTCTAAAGGACACTGGTCATCATGTCTTTCCCGATGCATTGTACGCACAGAGACTGACAGACAAGAACGCCGTCGGGTGGTGTTGGCAGCTGCAGAGATCATTCGTGAAGATATTCGTTCACAGGAACACTAAACCGAGGAATACCCCTCCCCAGGTGATTTTCTTATAGATTCTTCTTCTGTTGTACCAGATACCCTACATATACTTCTAGAGAACATCATGAAAAGTCGACATGGTAACATTAAGGATATTACACGAAAATGCACTGTACGTTCTCATTCAGTGATGTCAGGTACTAGACCTAGATCATTCCTATCCACAGTTCAGATTGCACTCACCGTGTATCTCCACAGGCATTTTGTGTCTAAACAATTGACATATTGCATAGTATGGGATTATGTGCCTCATAAGCAGAAACTCTATTGTATGAAACATCTATATCCACACAACACGAAGTGAATCTAACACAGGATGCCTTCCAACAATTTGTATTTGATAATGCAGATATAAACATTCGTTCTCTGGATGGCCATGGTACCTCCCACTGTACCACCTTTATCTACAACAAATGTCTCTTCAAAATCGGATGAAAGAAGAAGAATTTTACCTGTTCACTAGACTTGGGTATTTCACGATTCGGAGAAGTGATAAGTTCTGGAGTGGCATTTGGACAGACATGATGATTGAGCAGGTTCTAATGCGCCCAATGAAGTGTGTTGGAGGCCTCACACATGGTAGAGGCGTAACTGTAGTGTAGTAACAAAATGGGTATTGACAGCTCCTGCATCATCACATATTGTCGACAGTTTGGGTAAATTCTGCAATGTTTCTTTCATATCCGGAGAACAGTACATTGAACTAAAAGAGGCACGTAAGCAACGAGATAACGGTGATATCCAGAAAATGGTGGATTGGCTGGTAGAACATAATCCTTTTCCAGAGAACGATCACCTTGCTAGTACTGCAACAGGAGTTATAGCTGGCAGTGATGTTAATTGTGAACAAGCTGTTGAGGTTGGCAAGAGAAGTATTTCTCATATGATTGGAAAGAACTTTTGTGATATTAAGTTGAAAAGATCTGTTAGGGTACTCCATTAGCGACAGCAAACAGGTGTGTTAAAATAAAGAACACAAAACAATTATTCATTCGCATTATTGGAGTTATTAAGAGCAATGAAAATCTCGCGGAGTATCTCAAGTGCGAGTTGTCACCAAGACCTCTATCATTGTTTGATGAAATAGGTTTAAGAAAGACAAAAAAGATCAGTGCTATTTGATGATCTAGAAAGTAATGGTGAGGTAGAAGCAAACGATCATTGTCAAGGAAGGTGCGTAATTGATGGAGGGTTTCTCCTGCATCGTGTTGTGTGGCCTCAAAATTGTACGTTTGGTGATGTGGTAGCTGCATATGAAAGTTATATCACTCGTCATTATGGTAATACTACAAAGGTAGTATTTGATGGTTATAATGATGCTGAAGACACCAAAAGTATGGAGCGAATGAGACGATCCATTAAGCTGCAGTCTCCTACTGTCATGTTTACTTATTCAACACCAGTTGTTACATCCCAAGAGAAGTTCCTGGCGAACCTACAGAACAAATCCAGATTCATTGAAAGACTATGTAATTATCTCACTACTGTAGGTATTAGTGCTTTTCAAGATTCTGGGGATGCAGATATTAAGATTGTGCACACAGCTCTGGATCTCTCCCTATCTTGGTCGAAACTGGTAACTATTGTGAGAATCTTTCCTCCTTGCCTTATATGGTGCTGGAAAATCGGCCGTATCTCTGGATCAGCTGCAATATGTGGCAATCATGAAAACTATTGCAAGATGCCCAATCACTAGTGAGATTCAGTTGGAAGCTTTGCCAACCACCAGTGCAGCTGTACATCATCACTCACTGCGTGTGTACCACCAAGTTCAACTCTGGAGGGCAACAAGCTGCCTGCTACATCGTAAGGTTGGCTCAGGACTGAAAATTGTCTGGAACCAGTTATCACCCTAAAGGCTCCAGCTCCGGACAGCTTATTAAATCTTATTTACTCCAACTGTAAAATAGAGTGTGAAGGTTCCTGAACTTGTAGAAAAACAGGTCTTATACGTACATCGTCATGTGGATACTGTAATTGTAATGGATGCTCCAATTCCGCGATTGTAGAAACAGATCCAAGTGACAATGCTGACATGGAAATGTGAAACCCTTTATCAAAATAAACCTTTTTGTTTAGAGTACATAAAATTTTCCGATTGTTTTTCTTATTATTGTAATAGTTATGGAGTAACCTGACAATTTATCTATTCATAATTTCACTTCGTGTTAATCTGTATCCGATGCAAGTTACTTAAATTAGTAATAAATTCATTAAATGAGTAATGAACAACTGCGAAACCTCGTCATGTTACAACCGTTAAATCGCTATAAATATGTTATTATCGATCGCGCAAGAATCATTTATACCTCAATCATTCAGAAAGAAGTATTCTTTAACTTTTATAATGACCTTGTTTCTCGTCAGATGTACAATTTATTAATTATTTATCAATAATTCATAAATGTATCCTTTTTAGCTTAACAAATTTTGACTTTGGTTAATCCTGTAGACAGACTTTACAACAAATGACAATATTTTCTGACATCGCTCTCTAGAATACACTATTCCCCATCGATTGATGTATTTCAAGGTCATACGATGAAAATTACTAATTTTAGAACGAAATATATAATAAAAAATGTAGTGAGTGATCCGGCATATTTGATTCCAATATGGCGGCCAAACCCGTCACCGGATATTTCAGGACTTTTAGTATGTTATTACATACACTTTTTCAAACATATCTGCCAAGTTTCAGCTTATTATAATTTTTTTCCGGTTTAATATCTAATTTGATTGAACTAAATGGGGATTCCTTGTCCTTGTATTAAATTGTAGTTAATATTTGAAGACAATCCCCTTATTGTAATTGCTTTGTAGTACATATTGATTTAATATTTTTTTTTACCACTAATCTGTTTTCTTAGAAAGAAACTGATCGTTCACTTCCTACAAATACGTGTTGGTATATGTGATTTCAATGTTTTGAAGATTAATGTACACTTCTTATTTGTACAGTTGTTGACAATCTTTTCAAAGAGGCCACTGTATTTTTTTTTTCTAAATGTTTCAGGTCTATTTCTCATTTGTGCCCCTAAATACTATATTCGGTTGAATTATTTGTCTGATCGTATTGCTATGTGCGCACCTGATCTGCTAATTCAAGTTTTGCTTTTGTTATTTTTTTTTTGTTTTTGGTTCGGATTTGGTTCCGCGTTAGTTAATATCTAAGCACTTGTGATATTTAAGTGAGTGTGGTAATTCACTAGCTTAATCCACAGAAATGTCTCGCAGTAGATATCGTAATATATCTCTTTGTAATTTGCAGTTTCTGAAAATTAGTGTAGCATGAACGTTAGTAGGTCACTTTTCTCTCTTTTTTTGGGTTTATAAAGTAATTGAGTCCAAGATTTCACCAGCTAGGAGCGCTTAATAGGGCATTCTATGGCACCTAGGTCCATACAGAATGGTTTTATTTATTTTTAGTAATTGCTTCTATTTATATTATGTTTTCCATTTGATTTGTTCTCTAATCTAAAGTTTTTGTAGGGTTGTTTGAAACACTGACAGTTTTGAAAGTAATTTTAACTTGATTTTTTAAATCCATTTGACTAACTTGTGCTTAGGTCATTTTGTGCTAAGTACAGCAAGTGATCAATCTGTGGAAACACAATGTATCCAAAAACAAATATGCCGAAGAAAACATCCAACATAACACATCTGGGTGATGAGTAAAACAATTCCTATATGAATTAACAGAATGAACTTTCGGAGATAAAGGACCAAACAGAACACACAGCCCGTGACAGCTTTGGTTCCGTTTCTCTTGTTCAGTCACACTTGACCAAAGAAAGTAGAAAGAAAAAGGCGGAAAAAGGTACTGGTACTGTTCCTTAGCTTAGGTATAACATTGCGGAGAGCTGATAGATGGGTACTCAGGTGCATGCAGTCGTTTACGATATTATTATTCTGCAGCTGAGCATTTTATAGATTGTAAGAACGTTCATCTTCTTACAATTGGAAAAACAGGGTAAGTATATAAACGTTTTTATTGTATGTATCTAGTTGTTTATGATACTTCATGTACACACGCTGGAAGGTTGATCGAAACACACATTCATAGATCCTAAGATCTGTAAAAATCAGTGAATCATTACAATGAAACAGATTACGTTAAATATGTTTTCAGATAGCGTTGTGACATTACACATTTCAATAGGTAAATTATAATGATTTAGGATGATGCTGTTTGTCTGTTTCTTTTGTAGGGAGTCTGTTTTATCTTCTATCCTAATGCCTCAATAACTGGATAACAAGGTTAAATCTCTCGTGAACAAGATTTAACATAGCAAACACGATGATTGCTCTGTCTTGGTATTGTCGCTGAATATTCATGGTCTGGAAATAGAATGGAAACAAAACAAAACATGTTTAGTTTGACATTCTCAATTGCTTCTGGGAGTGGCTGATTACTACATTAAGACCTACACTTTCTCTATGACATTTGAATGACATGTTTTACCAATTCGTGCTAATTTTCTTTTAATCATTCCATTTCCAATTTCTAACTATTCGTTAAAGAAAAAAACGCATTGTACCAACTCTATCGGTTTAAAGAACCATTAACTAATGACGTATCACTAACTAAAGAACTGATTCTGATTGGCTTAATAGAAGGGGGTTATTGAAAAAAAAAAAAACCGAGTTGGCCCCACTTTCAAGTAGTGTGACCGAAGTTGATAAATTACTTTCAGAAAGTCTTCCATGTACGGTAGTAATACTTTACTACTTGCGCTTTGCGTACACTTTCAAGTGAATGCGGCTAGCACGATTCATTTGTTGCCAATCTGTTGCCAGGTATTGCAAAAATATTTTACGCACGAAAATAACAGATCTTATGACATTTTTAACGATCCATTAGCTTTCACAGATGTTGATGAAACGAACCTTCTTTTTTCCCTGATCAGACACTAGATGTACTTAACGGTTGGTTAATTTTCTTTGAATAAACGTTGGTGAAACGGATGTTAAGTAACATACATACTTATTTTCTAGCTTATGATTGTGCACAAGAACAATAAGTATTAAATCTGGGTCACGTAATCAATACACAGCCCTTTATAGACCAATCATGAAATGAAAAATTGTTCAATAAACCATTATCAGCTTGGAATTTCCAGAATAGATGTATTTAGATGTATTGAAAAACATGTTAAAAGTCCCTAAGAATCGACCTTGTGTTACGGCCGCCATACTGGAAAACGAGCGCTATCTATGAATATTTGAAAATGAATATTTGTGTGTTTGTTTGTTACTTATATAATTCTACACGCTTCCATTCAGTTACATTAAATTTTGCACGCACGTGCGTTAGGTACTGGGACAGGTCATAGAGGTAGTACCGCAAGGAGGCCGTGTAGGTACTATACGCACCACAGTCATCCAACTGTAGCGCGGGAGGATCACGCAAAATGTAAATTTTAAAAAAGTCCTATCGTAACTTAATTTAGCAAAAAAACTTTTGTCTTTAGACGGCAGAATATTTCAGTATGTTTCTTATTAGAACTAAATACATCTATTCATAAAGTGCAATGTTTATAAATGTACGGGTATTTTAACGATCTTTCATGTTGCGCTGGAGCTCTTGCTCCAAATCCCAGTAAGGAGACGAAGGCGGATCATTCATATTTAGACATTAAAAATTAAGCAGTCCATTCTCAATTTACCATGGACGTGCAGATGATTACGGTGAAGCAGTTAGATGTCGTGTACTTCCAGTTGACTTATTTGCAGAGGAGGCTCGATATCACACTAATTGCTATGACGATTCATCAGTAGCACACATACGTTGAAAATACGTGAATTTAACGTTAGTACCGAAACGTTATTTTAACGTTATAAATGTATCACAATGTTCGCCTATTCAACGGTTTATTCGACGTTGAATAATAGTTGAGAAGAAGCAAGTTGGAAATGAGTTCAGTTGGCCAAAATAGAGCATGATTTCTGTCTATTAGTATACACATTTTGTTTCACTTTGTCCGTTGCTTCCCTCGTGATATTCAGTGTTAATTTTCCCACAGTAAATGATCCAACCACTGCTGTTGGGTTCGAATCAGGAACGTGTCGCACTCGTTGTTGATAGCTCGTCGCCTTATCCCTTCATCCGTGGATTCACCTTGAGTATCACTACTCTTACGGTACTTGTAGTAACAGGCAATCTAGAACGCAGTGCCACAAGTCCAGACGCGTCCTTTTACCATCATGTAAGAATAAGAATAAAGAATACTTTCCTTCTCTCTTTGTTATGTGCATTTTACCTTCTTTAACACTTTGACCATCGCTTCACTATTAAATTTGTATTTCTCATTAAGTGTAATATGTCGCCTTAGAAAAACGCATATAAAGCGAAATTTATGTCAGTTGAAAACACTTCACGTCAACGCCCTATTAACGAAATTAAATATTCGTTGAAATATACTTTAAAATTCAATATGTTTTCAACATGCAAATGAGAACATGATAAACGTAGTTAATGTTATTCTACTCACTTTAAAGCACAAGTTTTATGCAAATAACTTGGAAAGATAACCTAGAGCACAGTTCAATATAATAGTTAAAAACACATCAGATTAACGTCCTATCAACGAAATCAAATTTACGTTGGAATGTAGATTGAAATTCAACGTGTTTTCAACATGCAAAAGAGGACGCAAAATAATAGTTAATAGCATTCAATTAGCTTTTAATTACAAATTTTATGTAATTAAATTAGAAATAATTTCATGAAACGAAATCTATACCAAAGTTGAAAATAACAGTTGAATCCACGTTGAACTAACATCTTTTCAACAATATCAAGTCTTTGTTGAAATATGATTTAAAATTAAACGTACTTTTTTCAACCGATAACGTTTAATCAACGAAATAAAAAAAATCAGCGTTCAAAACAGGTTTGTGTGATATTGGTGTTACGGGTGGATGACTGAACACCAGGAGGGCGGACGGCCAGCAAGGGATAAGTATGGACAAATCATTAAGTTACTGTTTGAGTATATCGAGGACAAAGATGAATGTCAAACCTTCCAGATCGTTAAACAGTTTCCTGGAGGCGGCGAGTGTACGATTGCTGACTATACATCATCAAAGATAGAATAGAAAAATGGTTCCAAGGCAGAATATTACTATCCAGTTATTAGTTTTCTTGAAAGCACATACAGCATATTGAACGAGCAATGATACATTGACTGGAGGAAAAAGACTGAGTTCGGAAGATACAGAATCGTCGAAATGGAGGTCGAAATAGTGTTTAGATAAGTTTTAAATATTCGTTCTAAATCTTATGATCTGTCGCACTACCCATCGCTGGAAGATAGAAAAGTGTTGGACACGACGTAGTGCCAGATACTTTGCAGCGATTTATGTACATCGTCATACGAGGAAGTAAAGAGTAAAAAACAGAAAAATAACTCCAAGGTAGTTACATGCGTAAGGGCCAGTTCTACAATCGACCGCTATACTTCTAGTCAGCGCTAAGTTGAGGCCAAATCTGGTTTCGGCCAATGAGAGTACGCAAAATTAGAGTTGGCTCAACTTAGCGCTGGCTAGAAGTTTAGCGGTCGATTGTAGAGCTGATCCTAAGTCATTCTGTAATATTATCAACTTGCCCGAGATTCTTTCTGTTATATCTACATCTTTCTTTAGTAAGTTTAGACTACACCTAGTCTACAACTTCTTTCTTTAGTAAGTTTGGATCACGTTCCCAGTTTGATCATCTTCATTCTATAGATTTCTACTGACCACGTACAGCCGGAGCTGCAGGGCAATGGTTTCGTACAGTTTCTATAATGATGCCGAAGTAAATACCAGAAAACTACACGGCCATGGAAGAATCCACATACTTGGGGGTATCATGTGCGTAACGGTGCATCAGTGAACAATTTACCAATAGGTCGGTATAAAAAGCCATTACCAATAAATCTGGAGAATAAATATGAAAACCCTCGTACATTTTCAGTAGATGGCTTATTTTTTTGAAATGATAGTTACACTAAAGCACTGCCTTTTATCCTTTTCAAAGCTACCAACATGACAGCACTACATTCTGCATTGCTCAACGCATCATCTGAATCCCAGTGCAGAGATGAACCTTGTATTGTCACATTCGACCAGCTGTTTTTTATTATTAAGGCGTGTGAAATAATAGAAGCATCTGATTCTGACAGTCCACTGTTGCTTTTGTCAGACTCGGAAGATTTTTCCTTCTGATGAGTTTCTTTTTGAACTTATTTACGGCCTTTAGTGATAAGTTTCTTGTGGAGTGTAGGAATCATCATAAGCAACAGTGGAATTAAGGAACTATGGGAATGTGTAGCCAAGTTCCACAATTGAAGCCGGGCCATGCATTCTTCTGATCCGTGAGGGTTCTTTTGTTAACAGTCTTCAACTAACTTAAATGCTTGGTTGAAGCATATCCAACACTAAATTGCGATGTATTACAAGTAGTAGTAGTAGTCCATTTCAAATCAACACAGTTCACAACCCGACCAACTCTGAAATTTGGTGAGTTTATACTACTCATGAGAAAATGTCACCATGCTAAATTTTAGTCTCATATGTCTTATAGTTTTTCAACAAAGGAATGTCAAAGTTCAAAATATTCGTCTTTCTTTAGTGTGGCAAGATATTTTCAAATTGCAATATCTCAACTCCTAATTGGTCTAGAAATCTCAAACAAAGTTCTAATACAGGGAATATAACAAAGTTTGCAACGATATGTAACACGCCTATGTATGGACAACAAGCCGGCCGGGTGGTCGAGCGGTCTGCGGCGGTAGGCTATCGACTCAACGGTCCCGGGTTCGAGTCCCGGCAGGGGTATGGGTGTGGATTTTAACACTTAACAGCTAAAGGCAAATCGCGACGGGCCGAAGTCCAAAGTTACTAAACTGACCCATATAAAAATAAAGTTTACCAAAGTATGGACAATAAATGAAGTCAAGGTCATCTGGCGTCATCTTTGACCTTAAATATTGAAAAAATTCAACCCTTCGATTTTTTGAAAGTAAAATTTTATTTAGTACTTAATCTTATCCTATACAACATATGAGAAAATTATTCTAGAATGGCCATAGGATCAGGAGAAAGAGGAAAAATATGCGTTGCCATGTGACCAATAAGTAGCCTAATAAAAACACGGCATTTTCTGCTCATTTGAGGAACTAATCCCAACAGAAATGAAACCAACTCTCTCTCTTTCTCTCGTAAAAAAGTGGGGATAACGATTCTGAAGTGTCTACCACTCTCTGACTCAGGTTCGCCGCCATCTTGAAAACTGGCACCCGAAGAGGTCTCTAAAAATTAAAATAAGTAATAACTTCGAAACAGTGCATTGCACATAAAATGTGAAGATTATCCAAATGATAGAACATGAAATTTCCTAAAAGACGGTTCTAGTTTCACAGCTTTATCCTTAATTCTTTATTAAATTATAAAGCTTCAATTATTTATTTCAATTTTTCAAGTAAATCAAATAATTAATTTCTGCCACAAAGAATTCAGTAGTTCCGGAGATATTATAACTTCAGTGATTCCGAAGTTTTTCACAAGATTTATTGTGTTAGTAACATAATTTCCACACTTGTTTTTCTATAGAGAGAGTTAGAAATAGATACACTCTGATGAAGCCAAGTGGTGAGCTAGTTGGTGAAACTGTTACATAGAAACGAAATGGAGCCGTAGCACAGTTGCGATCTGGCGGTAATTTCAGTACGTTTTTCGTTACAGTCAAAAGCATCGATGCAGAAAACTACATGCTTATAATGTATTTAGAAACCGAATTTACATATTACTGCCTGTAACCTGCGTGCTCTGCACGCGCTACAGTTGGATGGATGTGGTGCGTATATTGCCTACACGGCCTTCTTGCGGTCGGTATTGTTGTGTAAATGAGTTTCCCCGAACATGAATCGGCACGTAAAAGGCGTCAACAGTACTTACCGTTTTCTGCTCGAATATAATCAAATATAAACGGGGACAATTATTCTCATAAAATAATATAGGTTGGCCACACTGACAACTGGGACCGTTCCATTGTGGTTATTTGCACGGTATTTCTTCTGTTATATCGAATAATGTTCATGCCAACTTTGGTACAAATATCTTCAACTGTACGGGAGTCATTTGAAAAACTTATTTAAAATAGGCTGGCAACACTGACATCTGAGCTGTTTAAAGAAAGGAAAATCCACAGTATTTACCGTATTGCTTGGGTCGAATAATGTTTGTTGGAAACACTGACAACTGCGGGAACATGCCCTACCCGGGCTAGCTCTACAACCTGTCTCAGTACGGTACCTAATACGCGTGCATGCAAAATTTAAGGAAAATCAGTGCAACCGTGTAGATTTATATAAGCAACAAACAATTTTTCATTTTTACGTATATAGGCCCTACATGTAAATGGCTGCCGTAGAATAACGTCAATTTTTGGAGACTTTTAGTACGTTTTTCACTACAACTAAATTACATCAATTCTGAAAGTACCATGCTTGTAAATTGTTTTATTTTAACTGGCCATGACATCTAGGCTAGAATGATTCTGCTAGTAATACTTTCTGGAGAGTGTAAAATGTCATAGTCAATTGTCTAGTGAAAAAGTACTTTTACTTTGAGTAGACGGCATTATTCTCGTTTATACATATCAATTTCGAACGAATTGAAGTTAGATCACGTTGGAGTCTTTCACAATCATTTACTGATATCATTGAAAGACTTTTTTAGATCATCTATACATCACTAATTAGTAGAAATTATCGATACGTCGTGAAAAATCGAATCCGTGTTTTAATGATTACCATCTTAGGATCAGCCCTGGTGAAGAGGTACGTGAGTTCAAGTCTTGCTGTTGGCTATTCAGACTGGTTTCTCGTTATTATCGTGAGTTCCACCAGATAAATAATTATAATAAGACCCTAGTCACTATCTTCTCTGGATGCCATAGCTACATGACCAACCGATTAATATATTGAAACAAGAAACAAGCAATGGACATGTCAACGGTCCCAAGTTTGAACTTTGTGGGACTTCTGACGATTCTATTATTCTACTCATGTACATCCTTTGTATACAATAAATGTATAACTTTCTTGTAAACATAAAACAGATGGTTTAAATGGTGCTGGACAAAAATGATTACTGATAGATATAAGTCAGTACAAAAACCCCCTTCGTGGTAAAGGGAAGAGTGACGCAAGAATTCTACTCATAATAGAAGTGATAATCCATTTTGCGAGTGACTTTCTTTGTGTTACAATGGCGGAAGTGTTTCCTTTCTAATAAAATTAAGAGACTTAGTATCCTCCTTTCCGCCATAGTGACACAAACAAAGTCACTCGCAAAATGGATATCATTTCTCTTGTGAGTAGAATTCTCGCGTCAATCTTCCCTTTACTCCGAAGTTTGTTTGTTTTTATACTGATATAACATTTTTTGTAAGGTTGCCTATTAAAAGAGTGCACAAAAGGTCGATTTTGGACCATGGTAGGCTCCGTATCTCGAAAACGGGAACTTCTACAAAAAAATATACATTCTTTCACCTCTATGGTACCCCCATAACTCCCTGGTACCAACCATTTGGGGTTAAAGCAAAAAGACAGAGAGAATGACAGACAAACTTTTCGATCATTTGTGAAAATTCTGTGAATCGGCTAAATAAAAGTCATAACTTTTGAACCCCTTCACTGATTTTGACGTGTGAAGCACCGTTTGAAAGGTATTGAAGCGTAAATTAAGATTCCGCAAGTTTCGGCCGCCTATATGGTCTGGGGTCAGTGCTATCATCAGAAATGTGATCTTTTGATTTTTTCGAACCGCCCTAGGGGGTTCCTGGGAGGTCATACCGATCCAATTTATCTTACTGTGTCTTAGGATGGCAAAGAACTTTCAAATGCAAGTTCAAGCACCAAAATCGGGCTTATATTTCGCTAGATCCTAAATTAGCTGTATATATGTGAGTGCCGCTAACATACTCGTTTGTGAGCGTCACTCTTCATATAGTGTACGAGCAATGAAATCTGTAATTAAACGTACACTAGAGACTTGCCCTTCGGAAAACCATGTTGCTATTCTGAAATTGATGACTTGCCTTGAAGTAAGATCGATTAACGTACCTGTGCAAAAACCACGCAATATTCCAATAAATTTGTATGTTTGGATTTGGATCTATAAGTTTGCATCAGTAACTGGTTCACGAGATAGTTCCTGATAGATCTATTAATAAGTTATTCTATAGAGGGGTCAATAAGGAAAAAATGGTGGAACGCTGGAACAAACTTTATTTTCTTCGTGAAAGTGTCTTTATCAACGCATTAGTTTTGCACCTCTGTACCATCCACTTAATACTTTTCGTTAATAGGAAAAGTATTGTCAATTGAGAAGACTGAAAAATGTTAAAAGGTTTACACAAAAGAATGATCTAATGAAGCTTTCCAATTTAGTCAGCAAAACTCTTTAGCACCTACGGCTACATATCGTAGATCTGAGGTTATTTCTCTCCATGCTTGCCTCTTTCCTCTATCACCCTGCCTGGATCAATCTACACCCATTTAAGTAGAATTTCTATGCGTATAATAGCGACAGTAAGCTTGATATGAAGTACTTACATCTCCTAACCCCATTCGGCCCTAACACCCCCTAATTTTAAATCCTGGACGAACTACTGCTAGATACCATACCGGTACATGCATGGAAAGAATTTTAGCAGCTATATCTTATAGAGCGAAACGTAGTCGACTCAAGGATCTGCAGTTTCTGATTCAATGCTTCGTATTTGAAATTATGTTGAAGCTAATCAAGAGGAAGGACAGTTTTCTTTTAATACATAATTTGAGAATTGTTGTAAAGAACTAACAAATAAAAGAACAATAGAAACGAAACTGAAATATGTAAAAGAATGGTGGCTATATTACAACAATGTATATAATAAGTTGAGATGACTGACTCGATGTTAATGACATGTATTTTTGACATATCTACTAATTTTAGGCCCACAAAGATAATACAAGAATACTGTAATGTTGTAAATGCACAGAAGTTTCATATCTAAAGGAATAAGCGAGACTTCCAGATCTTTTAGTAGTTGTTCTCATCCTAACCATTATTTCCTAGTTTTGATTATGTTAAGTCGTTTAAGTGCTATAGTACTATGAGATGAGGACACGATGCTTGTTATTTTGAACTGTTTTTCATGTCTAGCATTATTAGTAAAAGGTTGCGTAATGTGAAGTTAATCATATAAAGAAATCGCCAGATCTATTCCAAGAAAGCTCTGGAAACGATCTCACTTCAAACCTATTATCACTTTTCGATGAGTTCGAAATGTGTACAACCAACAAGAAACATTATCTTGTTGATGTCTTTATACCATTCTCTGAAAGTGAAAGTTCTGGGGATACGCTTTACGTCTATAAAGATAAGTAATTACGTTCTGTCGGATATTTCTGCAGTCAAATTACACGCGCTCACCACACCTTTCGTTTCGAGGTGAAAGACATAAGAAGGTAACATGTAAGTGAGTGTTTCCTCTTATGTATGACTGGTATTGGTCACTATTGTAAAATGGGGCCTTCAGCGAGAGCAGATCAAACATAGGAACCCAAAGGAGCGTTATACGGGTCTATATGCTGCACGAGTTTAACTTAGGAACAAACGCTAGGGCAGTGAGAAAAAACTATGCCAAGCATTAGGTAGGGATGTGTGTAAATGATCGAACACTGCAACGTGTTTTCTTTTAAAACAAACCACGTACAGGACGTCCATAAACCATAGACAACGAGGCATTCAAGGCGGCTATTGAGGCTAATAATAGTCAAACATGTTAAGCGTTGGAAAAATCATTCAATTGCAGTGCAGAAACCATTCGACAACATCTCCATCAACTTGTGAAACAGTATAAAA
Source organism: Lepisma saccharinum (assembly GCA_022664845.1). Taxonomy (NCBI): domain Eukaryota; kingdom Metazoa; phylum Arthropoda; class Insecta; order Zygentoma; family Lepismatidae; genus Lepisma; species Lepisma saccharinum. The sequence continues at coordinate 10,794 of JAGDQP010024381.1, read as the reverse complement.
TGGGACGATGAGTTATACATGAATTGACTCTGTTTCAGAAAGTGACACAAGCAAATTCCTGTGTTTCTTTGCTGTTACGTCAGGGAAAGTATACGTTTGTGTACATAGCGCTGGTAAGCAATGAGAAGTGGCTTCTTTACAATACTCCACGGCAGCGTCATCTCCGTTCATCTCACATGAACCCCGTCCCAAACAACCACTGCATCCACAGAAAATTATGCTTTGTATTTGATGCACAGTTGGGGAATCGTTCATCGCTAACTGCAGTCACCTGGCCAGACAGTCAATGTAAGAATGTACTCACAGCAATTAGAGCATGTGCATTAAAATTGTAAACCTTCGGGTATTATTCTGTTAAGAAGCCACATATTGCTAAGGTCACCCACGACACCATTATCCGACTTGTTGGGAAACACTAATGCATTCCTCACATTCCCCTGGCATTGCAGCTTCGGATTACTATTTGTTCCATTCGTTAGATAAGCGTTTGCGAGGACGACAGTTCCGAACCCTCAACGAAGTGATACACACAATTGGTTCATGTTCCGCTGTGATCTCCCACAGTGGCATCCATGATTTTCACGAGTGTTGGAGACAGGTCAATGCGGATGATGGGGACTATTTCTAATGTTCCAGGTAAATCTTATTTCATGTTTCTCTTTGTACGGTATATTCCGATATAACTTTATTGATTGTGTCATATGATGAAAGATTCTTTATACACAGAGTTGATGGTATTAGCGATTTATCTTTGGAACCATACTAAATATGTAAACTGAGTACATAAAGTTACATTATACGAAAAATGCCATAAATGTATTTGATGGGAATACTGAAACCACGACAGCCAAAAATATTTAAGTTGGTGATCAAGTTCCTCAATTAGCACACGCCTCGACAGTGATATTTGATTAAATAATGTACAGTAATTCAAAATAAATTTATTTTAAATCAGAGGAATTATTACACTCTTGACCAATATATTGCTGACAGAAAGCTTCAGTGGAATATAGGTTCATAGAGAGGAAGGCACATCAATCGTTAATACCTCTACTGAAGCATCCTCTGAAAATGAATCGGTGACAATCGTAGATGAAAATGTTGACCCTTTGGTTATTCTAAATATTTTAGCTGGATCAAAAACCAACATACACATCTTGAAAATCGAAGTGTATATACCAAGAGCCATGAAATGCAGCTCAACTGCTAAGAACAACATCATTGTCCAACATGCATTCAGTTGTGCTGATACTACTGAAGCGATTTTCATGTCTGATAAACTAGATAAAAGTACAGAAATACAAGAAGCTACTGCTGCTGCATCTTGGAACCTTAATGAGACCGGAAGAGGATTTGTTCGCTCTTCAAATTTATGATGGCCGTAAGAGTTTATCTCTTCGATAGTTCATTAAGTAAAAATTACATTCAATTTGGTTTCCTCACCTCCACAGAAACTGTTCTTAAATATCATTGTTTGGCAACATGTTAGTAAGTACAGAGTAGGATTGGAAAGTTATCGAGAATTGGCTAATTCATATCTAACAGATAAGGAACATATGCACCTACAGAGCTTTTCTACGTTATCGTGTAAGTACCGTAGAGCTAAGTGACATTGATTTTCCATGCTCTTTTCGGGGTTAGAACATTGATAGGTAAACTGGGCATGAAGCCGAAACACAAAACAGCACACTGCACAAATGTAGCATGATCCTGGGATTCATTTGATCATATTTCTTCCAGCAATGCATCTATTATACACTTGGAACTGTATAATAGATTAAAGTAGCCAGTGATCTGCAAACATTGGAATGCATTGTTGTGCTCGAATTCTGACGTTCTTGTAGAAAAGGAAGAGTATGATTTTCCTGTTGATTTGCAACTAGAATAATTCTTCTATGTAGCATACACAGAATAAAAACACAAAACAATGAGTTTAAACTACACAGAAATAAAACAGTACGCAAAAGAAAGTCTTATATGTTCATTTGGTATGTATGCATTCTTATTACTGATAAATATACTTAATAGTATTTTTTGAATATACAATTCCTTTCAATCCCACTTAAGACATTGAGAATGGATGCCTTATTTCCTTTTAAAGCATTCTGTGTATGTTACAGAGAAAATTATTCTAGTTGCATATCAACAGGAAAATCATACTCTTCCTTGTCTACAACAATGTCAGAATTCGAGCACAACAATGCATTCCAATGTTTGCAGATCACTGGCTTCTTTAATCTAACAATTCTACAGTTCCAAGTTACGTCTATACAACCTCTACGGTAAGGTAACCATTCGTCCGCGATTTTCGGGGACAGTCCCCAAAATAACACTTCCGTCACCGGCTGTGTTGGTCCCCGATTTGTTGAAAATGTGAACTAATAATGATAATACCTCAACCCACAAGAAATATTTTGTCAGCAAAATCTAGTTCCACACATACCTGACAACTACTGGCCGTAAAAAAATGTTTTGGTGTTACAAAACGGCGTAGAAAAAATAGGAAACTATTTGCACGTCTAGTCTTAAACAATATATCCTAGAAGAGAAAAAAAAAAAAAAACATTTCTTGTAGAGAATTTTGTACAGATTAATTTTGTTATAACGCATTGTGCTCTAAAATACTTTCCAAGCGAGATATTTAGAATATACATATTTTGGGCGCCGTTTCTTCAAGATGGCGGCCATACAAAGTGCTCATGGTGCAAAACTAACACTTTGTTAAAAAACAGTTTTAGGAAGAAAATTTCTTTCAGTTTCCCACCATTTTTCTCCTTTATTAGATCTTTTGTTAACTGGCCTATGAGGACAAGAGAATGCTCTATTTTCATAATTGGGTAGTGTCCGTCAGCCTGAGGATGTACTGCCTAAAGAGGGCTGGGGATAATTCGTTTTAAAATCTTTTGAAAATATTTAATCTCTTCAGAGAAACAAGGTTTTGTACGGTGATTCTCAGACATGGATCCGCGAAACAAATAATACATTTACTCTTTTATTACATAGCTGAAAAAAGTGAAAGTATTTACTCTTATTGCCATGACTTAACTCACTTTCAGATGAATCTTGTGACTTACAACTATTTCTTTTATGAAATGTATGGGTGTGTGTGTGTGTATTTTTATAACTCCAAGCAGATAAGGTACAGTAGAGAAGGCGGTGAATTGGATACAGTAACGCTATAAGAGACGAAGTACCATTTTTCGTGACACTTGTTTAGTTCTGCATTACAACGTGATCATGAAGTCCTAAGGTACGTTATGGAATACCTTCCAACTGGAACATGCTTCCCTTGATGCCTCCAGGAAAGGAAATTTTCAGTTTGGTACGGTGTAAGTGGAGTTTTGCACGGTTTCTATAGGTTTTTTTAACGGCAATAATAATAATAATAATTTGGGTGGTGGCACCTCGCTTCCCCAACACGGGGATCTGGCAGAATTACTGCTCCGGGAGGTAGAAAGTTCCAAATAAGAGTTAGAATTTTGTTTCCATTGTCTTGTGCCTTTTGTTCTTGCAAAAAACAAAGATTTTGGAGTTGGTTTTGCAAACAATTATTATCATTGGTTTCAAAGGATCCGCGATTTGGAAAAACGTTAAGAACCACTGCTGTGTGAGCTGCGGTTTCATTAAGATTTGTAGCACTAAGAGGTTGCTTCAAGCGTGACGTCATTAAGTTTTCCAAGGATAAATTTAAATGCAAAACTTGGATTCGAGTGTCACAACGTTAATCCGCCATCTTGGTGTGCACAATAAACATTAAGGAGAATAGTAAAGAGTGAAGTTTGTCTGATAAGCATTGAAGAATAGTGATTCAAATGATTGATGCATTGATTAGCAGTTTTAAAAATCACTTTACTGCAGAGGTAGAAAGCACGCACCCTACAGTGTAGTATGTATTGCACCACATGCTTGGGTACCGCAAACATGCAGCAGGTGCTTCATCACTTTAGAAAGGTTCAAGAATGGGCACTTTACGTTCTTGCAAGTGACCATTTGGCTTCTATCTCCTCAGATCTCTTTCCCCAACTAGAAATTTCACTAACAGGACAGCGTTTTCCCACCAGAGACGCCATCGTACAAGCAACAGGACGCTCTTTTGTGAACATCAATAGAAATGGCACTGCTACTGCTATCAAGCATCTTTTAGCAGTGTTGCAGCGGGTCATAAATATGGATGGGGATTACATTGAAGGAATGTAAACGTCTACAGGTTGAGCAATAAATGGTTTCTAATCTATAGATGTTTTGCCATTACTTTCTTTCCAACCCTTGTATATGGCATCCAAACAGGGACTCAGTTATATATGGCACCCGACGGGTTCAGTCAGTTTTTATAAAGATTAATTGCTGGCTTGAAAGGCAGGATGGGTAGAAAGTGGACTATGATTAGCCCCAAGAAATCAGACCCACTAATCATGGAATATCTTTCTAACAGCTATGCGCTATCTACCTACTTTGTGGTAGTTCAGAATCTTCAGTAGATGGCGCTATAGTCGAGTAACAGCAACATTGTCTGGGATGATTTTTAATGAGTGGTTAACTTTCACGAGCAAGGCGCCTCAGGGAAGTTTCAATGACTTTCCAAGTTAGATCAGTCGATGCCATTATAAACTAAAGTCATGGCATGTGTTTATTGTGAGTTAAACGTGATTTTCTGTGTATACATATGGTGTAATGAAAAAATAAAACCTAACTTTTGCCATCTATCTCAGCGAAGTGTAAAATTTTGAAAATGCGAATAACGAAAAGAATCTATCCTGAATTTTCTAATCTACTTTCTTCCCATGAATTTTGTAAATAGTTGAAAAATGTCAAAGGAATCAAAAGGTAGCGATTATTTATAACTACAAAGAGAAAAGTACGGTTCTATGAAGAAAATTGTCAACTCGCCAGAAACCGACCGGTTTTACCTGGCCAGCAATTTGACACTCTATCCAATACGATAAGTAGGCAACAAACGATTTCTCAGTGTCCTTTAGCGTTCAGGTAGTTCAGCATATCGCTAACAGAGGCCAATCGCTTGATGATTTCTTGAGGCGACTCAGTTCATTAACTATCCGGTTTGTATATAGACTGTCTGCGTTGCGGTTCGACGACAAAAGCTATTTTGAAGACATGCGTCTAGGTAAATACACTGGAAACAACATGGCCTCCAGTCGAAAGTAGGTGAAACAGAAGTGTCCAACGGTTGATTCCGATCTTTGTTGATAATAATTATATGATAGGACCTGATTTTAGCTAACCCGCTTTCGCCAACTTGACATATGGGCAGAAAATATATGAAACAAACAAGGAGAGATGCTCGGTACGTTAAAATCTCTTTAAAAAAAGTGCAAAAGAGCATATGTAGTGTACACGCGAGAAATGGACAGTCCAAATCGTGTAAAAATTAGGTTATAGTACACTTTTATCGCTCTATCTGATAATTTCTATGTGACTAGTAAAAGGGGTCAATCAACTGAGTCATAAGTTATTGACAGTCGAGATGCTGAGAGCAATGCAAAAACATACAGATTGTAAGTTTACTTTTCTTTCTCCTTGAAAACCCAGTTATTGAAGTATGTTGTTTCCCCATATACCTTTCATACATTAATAATAAATATCAGCATCTCGAAATGTCTTGTGAAAGAGGTAGGATTGACCTCAATGAGAATCGAACCCCGATCTCTCAGGCGGCAAGCCGATGCTCTACCGTTTAGAGCCTAGACTATCCAAACAGTTGGCAAGCAACGATTTAGAAACCTGTTTATATTGCACACCGTAAAGAACAATGTATCACTAGTTCTTTCGTAGTTTTCAATGTATTTTACTTTGATGCTAGTATCTGAAGAAGGATTGATTAAGATCACTGATACTCTGGTGATCAAACGTTTTCGTATTGGTGCGTTAATAAAGAAAAGTAGCGTATGTTATGTGCAAATAAACAAACTAAATATTGTTATTTTTCACAGTAATATTTTGATAAGCAGATAGTACATAATTTCTGAATGTTTCTTGTTTATATACTTGTACATAACAAAATAGTACATTACTCACATTTTTGTTTAATTAATTTGTTTGTAACGATTTCTGTGTACTTATATTGTGCAAACGTGTACATACGTACATCATATTTACATAGTTCTTTCTGCATTACACTACCAATGTTATATTGTATTACATATACATGGAACAAAAATATTTGTACATATGATACAGATAATAACTATATAAGCTATGAACAAAAGGACAGAGCTATAACGGTACAATTACAGGGTAAGAATTAGAGCACTTTCCACAAATTATCTCAAACACATGTGTTGTCAATCTGTTGTAATATTAGGAAACTCAATTATATCAGCTTTATATATGTTGATCGATGTAGATATACAAGGTATACTGTAACGTCATGTGCACTTGACAGATACATGAGAGCATGACAACCAATTTTCCTTGGCGTCAATGACGTTACGTCTGATGCTACCTATAGTTTCTTCAATAAACGATGCATAACAACAACAAACATCGTAAGAAGTTTAGTAAATAATCACTTCATTTTCGAGATACAGGGGGTCAAACTTGAAGCCAATATAGACTCCTTGCAATGGTAAATACATTAATATTTTATTCAAATTGTACGAAACACAATGAAGTGTAGATTTGAAGAACGCAGGAGGATAATAAACACACATTGAGGATTTAAAATGGTATATTATACAAAGTTTAGTATACTGCATTATGTTTCCCATGTGATGTTTATCAGCACTAGAAAAAAACTAATATTCAATCAACCAAGGTTGTGTTATTTGAAAAATAATACTTTATACCAATTTGGTAACACTGTACGCATAATGAGATCACATTGTAACTCATAATATCTATCATGTTAACTTTCACCAACTTACTTTTAGTGCAATGCATCGTTTAAGATTTATTGAGACATTCATTTATTTACAATTGACAAAAATCGCTTGTGGGCTCGAAGTTGAAACCCTTGTACCTCAGAAATGACTGTTATTAATTGCTGCATCGTTCATGATTTATCAACAGTTATTTATTTACCATTGTGCAAAATTAGATTTGGGCTCGAAAGTGGAACCCCTGTGCCTGAAAAGCTACTCTCATTATTCGCATTTCAAACTTCTATAGTTCAAATAGCCTTTTATCCCCAGAGAACCGTTTGAGAGTATGGGTAAGTACATTTATTTGAAAATGCAAATATTTTATGCGAAGTTTATAAACTTGTAAGATGTAACGTAAGGAAATGATTCGACATAGTATTATTCTTTCTCAATAATGTCTTGGCTGTTATCACTCCAACGACTGTTCTTTTTTCTACATTGTCAAGGAATAGAGGAACGGGACAAAAATCCAGAAAGGGGTTTTGTTAAAGTATTTCCCTAGGAGCACAGAATATAGGGACCAATATTGGCCCAATACTAGGCAAGTAGCCATTAAGATTGGCCCAGTATTGAACCAATAATGGCTCGATATCCTGTGTTGTTAGGGTTCTATCCGTGACAATAAAAAGCCTAACTCGACCGCTAACCCGCCTTCGCCCACTCGGCATTACATGGCCATGAAGCCAGTATAATTTTAAATGGCGTTAAAATGTTAAACATACCTTTAAAATTACAAGGGAGCATTGAGGAATGTTTTTCTTGAAGAAAAAAACAGTTGCTCTACAAGGAGTTTGAACCAGAGGTTCACGACAGAAAGCCTACATACTATCGTAACAGCAGGAGTCAAACCATTTGGAAACGACATTCATAAAACACTCCTATATCGCTGTTGGAGACGTACTGTGACCTGTTACGTAAAGCTGGAAACAAATCATCGAAAGTAAATGGAACAATGAATGAACAACGCTCACTCTCGGGAAATCTCAGTCCCTCGCGAAGCGATCTTCGACAGAAAGTATATTTAAACCTTCTTAGCTGTATTGGTATCAGGAATTCGCCTCTAAAGAGTATCCAATATGTTACAGTATACCTTGTAAAAGTAAATACGTGGATAATGGAGTGAATACCTTAATGGAGTCACTTCACTAAAATGTGGACGTGATGTAACGTATTTTGAGAATCTCAAGTATTAATTATATGTTAGTGTAATATTAAATCCATTTTGTACATATTAGAAAGTACCTCCTAACAACGATTACATTTCGAAATACACAAGAAGACGTAGAAATGCAAAATAAATCAAAAGTTTACTTTTCAACATATAATTTTAGCGTGATGATATAACCTAAACAAGGAAACCTAACCTGATTTTGTTTAAGTAGTTTAGCTTTCATGTTACATAAATCTAAAAAAATAACTACAAAATAATGACATATCCAAATCACGTAGGTATCAACAATTAGTCAAAGTTATTTTCATATGTGATAACTGTATCATAGAATGTGATAATTGCAGAATATGCTTTATAGCAAGATATATGAGATACTAAGTCACTTTGATGTACGTTCTCGTTCCAGTGTTGATCTGGTTTGTATTATGGAAGCAGGAGTTCTGAACTGTTGAATTTTTCTTGAATTATTATTAAATACTTTAGGAGTAAGTTCATCTTCCTTAGATAAATTGTAGAGCCAGCTTGTATTTTCAATTGATCAATGTAAATAAACATTTATAATAAAAAGATTATAGTAAATAAATTTTAACACACTGAAGATTCCTTCTAAATCAGGTGAACATATTCCTTCTACATCAAGCAACAATGCAATGTTTAAAATATTATGAAACAGTTATATAATACGTATAGACCTTCACCATCAACACATCTTTCCACTTTGCAGTCAAGATAGAATTAAAGAAACATTTATTAATTTATACTTCTCCCTAACAAAATGACTTGTTAATTGTAATACGGTGATTTTCGTACATGAAACTAAAGTGTACATGATTCATAACATCATCTTCAACGAATGTATTATAGTTTTGTTCGAAGAATAATTCCTACCATAAGCTCTCATACAATTATAGGTTCGAACTATTATGTTATACCCACAAACACTGATCACGTAATATAGCTAAAATTTTAGCGAATGTATATCATATTGCGTATTTATAAGAAACCAACCAGGAACAAATCCAGTTTACAGTGAACATTGCCAAACAACCTTAACTCTACCTAATTTAATATAATATACACTAAACTAAACGTAAGCAGTAAAACAAACCTGTCATGTGACAGTATTCAAGTTCACTTAATGAGAAATAGATCCACAATAAGATATTCATTACAAAGATTCTTCTAGGTAAAATTGTTATAGTCTTATTGCCCACCAATTTCATTGCACCGTACTTTAAAACATTTTGCTTGTCTACCTCGTATTTGTTTGCTTACTTACACCACATGACATTTTATTTGTAGAAACTTAGATATGTAATAAATTGTAGAAAATGAGTTCTTTTATTGATGAACACTTACAAAGGTAACTTATTTGAAAATATATTCTTTAAATGAAAGATAGTCCGCAATACCTCTTTTTGAAAACTAGTCTAAGTAGCACTCACTATGTTTTGCAATAAAACATTGACCAATTCTCAAGTACGGACATAATTTAGTATATTTACAGAACATCAAAGTTTCCACAATTACACTAGAAGTTGAATATTAGCAGGGAATTGGGGAAGAGCTTCCACAGAATTACGCAATTCATGAATTTCACAACAATAAATGTAACCCCTTTCAAAGTTTTTTAAATCCCAGCTAATCCATTTGATCAATTCACACTTATCGGGGCACAAGACAACATCGTCAAAGTTATAACCAAAATCATTTCTGTTTATACCAACAAAAGCAGCACCCTTGTTTGATTTTGGTTCGTAGACCACTTTCCATAAAAACAGAGGCACGGGTACTACAGAACGTCCTTCTTCTGTAGAACTTAGAAATATCTCTCGTGTTACACTTTTGTTATCAGGCAAAGACAAAATTTCATCTGTGCCCGTGTAGACCATAAGATCGACTTTCCTCAAAGCAGCCATTGAAACACATGATGCTTCAAGATCTTTCCAATTACCAACTTTGAATTTACTCCATAAAGGAACTGTGTTCAAGAAGTAGAAGGTTGCCCTTTGTTGACTTTGATAAACAAAAGCATCTTTATGTGAGAGCTGTTCTGTTTCTATATAAAATTTTTCTTCAATCTCAACCTTGTCTGGGTTATAGTTAGGATAAAGTAGTTTGGCCAAAGTCTTTTGTTGATGTCTATAAGCGTCTGCAGGGGAATAATTTGCGTACACTTCTAATGGTTCAATGTAATCGACCTCATTAATACGTTTTTGGCCTACGGCTGCATTATGAACAAGTGTAAAATTGGAATAAAGCGGATTACCTGTTAATGTATCGAAACACACATTAATCAAAGTAATGAACTCATATGGAGGACCAACATCAAATCCTATAGCAAAACTTCTCGATCTATTAAAATTACACCTGCCAATACTCCTTACTGTGTGATTCGGATGTGAATTACATTCGAAATTCTTCTCACTGTCCAGAGTTATGTTCTTGTTTCCTTGAATATAGAATTTGTTATCATTTTCACACTGAATAATGATATATGAGGAATTTGTGTTTGCGAACACATTTGTTTCGCCTGGACATGCCAACAATATTTTAACACCAGTGTTAACTATTACCAGTCCGTGTTTATCAGGGTACAAGAACTCTTTTCCATTTTCGTGTAGAATGAGTGGCGAAAGGTCTGGAAGTTCTTTTATGTTCACCGTACATTCTGGAAAGAAACAAAAATGCATAATTACCTATATGTTTATAGTATGTGTGTATGTGAGTATATACGAATGTTGA
>JAGDQP010024380.1:12638-27336 GCA_022664845.1 Lepisma saccharinum | reverse complement strand
TCAATTGCTTGTAACTCTCTGCAGAGCAGTGTCTTTCTTCTCCCTCTTCCCTTCTCTTCTTTGTTCCGTCTCTAGTTGCACTTTTATTCTATTTTTCTATATTGTTTCTTTGTTCTTCCCTTCATCTTTATTGTTATTATTATTATTCTCCCTCCCCTCTGATTCTGAACCCTATTATTCCTTCAGGAAGCCCCTTACCTGCTTCTAGTAACCTTCGCACTTTCTTCTCCATTTGGTATTTTTCTCCGTCCCATCTAGTCATTTTCCCGCCTCCATAATCTGGCCACACTATCACACTGATCCTGTTGAAAATATGGCGTTTCCTTAACAACAGTCCCGCACCTGTCCGCTCTGTCCATTTTCGCTCTGACCAGTTGAAAACGCTTTTGTGAAACGTACTGCTTTTCTATTGTGTTTGTGATGTTATTGTACACCTGTCTCAAGAATCTACCATGTAAGTACTCTCTTTCTATACGCTAAGTTGTAGGCCTATGAACGTCCTTTACTCTCTTTCTATACGCTAAGTTATAGGCCTATGAACGTCCTTTATTTGTACTAATTCATAACAATTATATCATATAGCCATAACAACTTCGTTTATTCCATTCAGTTTTAAACGATTATTCTGTGAAATGTCTTTCTAGCAAGGTCTATTCATTTTCCAATTATTATAATACTTTTAAGAGCATTTATCATGTTAAATAAAGAAACTAGCTATAACTATTTTGTAATAGCTACGACGTAGCTGGTTGTAATAAATTAGATCTTCCTTTCTTACTTTCATGTATCGTTCATGGTTTCTATAATTTATTTTGCTTTGTCTGGGGCTACGAGACCTGATTGGTAACCATAAACAAACTCATGGTTTGTTTTCACAGCGTCTAACTTGTAACAGATATTTGATCTAACTCCAATTGAGGCACTATCTTGTACACTGATGTCATGATGTTTTAAAATGCATAAATTTTTATATTCGTTATTACAGATTTTTATTAATCGCCGGAAAACAAAAATTGTCCGGGGCTACGGGTCTCTCCCTTACTTATTTTCTGCTTTCCATTTCCTTAAAATTCGAGTGTTTTAACATTCGAATTGAATTGACTTTATGAGCTTTTGGGCATAGCTTAGGCCAAGATAGAGAAGATGATATGGTAAGAAAGTCGGCCAGGCTCTACTTTGAAGATGCCTTTCCAGTATTATCGTGGTATGACTAACGAAAAACCGTGAAAATATTTCAGTCCAACACGGCCGGCCACTTGGCTCGAAACGAAGGACTTTCCGAACGCGAAGCCAACACTCTACCAACTGAGCTACGGCCACTAGGTTAATAAGACAAGAAAACATTCCGCCTGAGACAAAAGATGCCTAAAGACCATACCTAAAATTTCCAAAATAGATTTTTCGTCCAAGAAGTACATACTTTCTGACTTATTCTTTTAACACAGCCATCTGCGATGCTAAAGATAGCTTACATTATTTAGGGAGTAGGTTGCTTGACCATTTTATGAGACTTTTTTTCAATCTCTTATTCAAATAAGTAATTCTGTTACAAATAACGCACAAAAGGTTTTCCAGGTTCAGCATTAAAGACAGCAAAAAATTGAAATCATTGTAAAGCTAATTTAGAGTTATCACAGGGCAAAACCCGAAATCAAGCTATTTAGAGCTAGAATACATCCTAGTAGGAGATTGATTTCTGACAGATATATAGATTTCTACTGAAGTTTGAACTTCTTCCATTTAGTTGTGCATTTAGAAATTCGTACACTTTTCTTTTTAGCTTCTGAAACATTTGTATTTTGTAGAGGTAGTCATATTCTGCTGTCCTGAATGGTCTATTTTTTTATGACAAATTTCATTATCGATTTGTTCTAGCCATAGACGAATGAAATCCTTACGCATTTTTCCGAGATTTTTACTGGAGGAATCTCTTATTACGCTAACATAAAACTCAGAAATGTCAAAGTACATGATTTCGTGATTACGCGTTAGAAATGTTGTACCTCCGTTCCACTTCAAACATTTAGAATTTTAGATGTTAATTCTTTTTACACAGCAATACTTGTGTAAGTTGAAACACAGAAAGAAAAACTTTCGCTAAAAAAGCGGAATATTAAAAGCTGGTCTACCAATTTTAGTTCCTCGACTTAAATAAATAATAATAATAATAAAAAACACTTTGACACCGACTGAATGTGGCTAGTTCATCTGAAGGTAGAGGAATATGTCATATACATAGAATTTAGTCGTGTCACCTAGTAGTTGTACACATCAAATCGGCAGTCGCAAGACCGGAGTTCAATTCTCTGCTAGGATAGGAACCAGTTTTTCTATGCATTTGCAACTTATTATTTTGTTTGGCACGAAAACATAAAACGTACATTCAGTGCATTTTACCAGACACTTCATAGAATAAACGTCTGGAAACAAAATTTTCTAATTTCTGCGCTGGAATAATAAAGAAGAAAGTATGTCTTAGGAACGAGAAAGTTATGGGCAAATTATTGTTTACGATAATGACTTTTAGGTATAAACGTAAACTGTGGAACTAATTCGTATTATACACATAGGAAGGTTTTCATTGAATTACTGTTTCTGTCTTAACATAGTCCACCATTCAAATGCACATTACTTCTCAGATCTCTAGTTGCCAGTTGATTGTGCCCTACCGATCATCGTTCTATGCATGTTTCAACGTATTACTATATACACTCATGTGCAAAAGTTAAGAATAATGCTATTTGCATGATTTATTGCACTCAGAGAATGGTGAATCAGCCATATAGTATTGGAATGTGGAATTGCAAATGGATACAGTCCAAAAACACTGGAAGAGAATGCACAGGATGGGCACGAGCGACGAAAATGCATGGGCATGGGAAAATTCGGAAATAGACCAATGTGGTTTTCGAGGGTTAAGCGGAAGATACAGGACATCAATAGGATGAGTGATCGCCCCGCACTGCAACACATGCACCACAACGTGATTGCATGCTGAGAATGAGATTATCAAGAAGGGGCTGGGGTATGTTTTGCCATTCCTGTACAAGTGCCTCCCGAAGCTCAGGAATGGATCTTGGAACCATTTGACGACGTGCAACTCGCCTCCCAAGCATATCCCACACATGCTCGATGGGGTTTAAGTCTGGTGAGCGACTGGGCCAATCGAATCGCCTGATATCCTGGTGTTCAAGGTACTCATCCACTATGGTAGCGCGATGGGGACGTGCGTTATCATCCATTAGAATGAAATCAGGACCCACTGCGCCCCGAAACAGACGAACGTATTGGTCCAAGATGTCATCCCGATACATCGCACCAGTGACGGTACCCCGTGGGACGACATGCAGAGGTGTACGCGACCCCAGGATTATCCCACCCCATACCATAATTCCGCCGCCCCTGTACTGGTCTACAGCAGCCATGTTAGCTGGACGGAACCGTGTCCCTGGTTCTCTCCAGATGAACACACGGCGAGAATCACTGGTGAGACTGAATCTGGATTCATCTGTGAACAGGACATGATGCCATTGTTCCGGGGTCCATGCGTGATGTTCTCTGGACCAATCCAACCGAGCTCGTCTTTGCTGTGGGGTCAATGGAACACACCTTGCTGGTCTTCTGGCATACAAGTGTCCCTCCGCTAACCGTCTGTACACTGTAAATCTTGACACTGACTTCCTGTAGCAGCTGCAAGGTCCCTAGAGAGCTCTGAGGCGATGCTGTGTCTGTTGCGCCTGGCAGTTAGATGTACGTAACCGTCTTCCTGGTCACTGGTGCTCCTTGGACGACCTCCACCGAACCTCCGAGAGACGTTTTCACCCCTTTGGAAGCGTCGCCAGATCCTCGAGATGACACTTTGTGGGACACCCAATTCACGAGACGCGTCCATCTGGCTCTGATTCCTCTCGAGTCGCCCGATGATTCTTCCACGCATAAAATCATCAATATGGACTCTTTGCGCCATTCTCCTACACGTACACTGGCACTATGTCAAGTACTGCAGCGTTGACTCACACGTATCTCACGTCGCGAACACAAGTGCTTGCGTGTTGGAACAGTGCTCATCACCAACCATCGTTCAATGGGTGTATACAGCGTCTCCAAGAGGCAACATCGGGAGTTACGCGTGTCAAGCAGTCAGGTATGTGTAATAGGATACATTATATGCATTTCCCATACTCTCCACAACTGTTGTCTATGTATTTTCACATTATTCTTAACTTTTGCACATGAGTGTACTTGGTCTATATGAAAAGATATTTAACATCTAAATGATATTTATTGTCCACAGCTGTTTGATTGATGCATGTATGTATCCTCTATCAAGATATATAATGATTATCTCAGTGATGATACTTTAAATCTTTCCAATCATATACTTTGTCAAAATTCCAAGGTAAACTACCCATGTTATTTTACGTGTAACATGAGTTTCAGAAGCTGTGATCTTGACTTTCTAGAATTACGGTACTCAATATTAAAATCACTAGTCTTAATATTCAGTAATTTTAGGCTTGATATAAGTTTTCTGTCCTAATAGAAGGAAACAAGTCAACAGTAAAGCTATGAGTATTCTCATTTTTTTTTTTTTTTTAATTGTGTGGTTCTTTCACAGTATTTCAGAGTTTATTTGTCTTTGAACCTACTTTACATTAAAATAATGTAAGAAAGCCTTGTGGATTTCACATAAACATGAGATTCTTTTGTTATAAAATGCATTTTAAAAGAAAATCTTGATACACTATTGTGCTTTAAAAGAATTATTCTTAAAAAAAAAAAAAAAAAGTTTTTTTTCTAGGAGTTACAACAGCCCAAACTGAATACACTGGGCAACAAACAGAAAGACCACGGCTTATTAGGCGCAACACTTGGACAAAACTGGAAGGCGAAATGCACATGGATACAACTACCAGCAGAGAAGAGTACAAAGAATATCGAGCAGAGAGAGCAGAAGTCCGTCGTCACAGTGACAACTTGAAATTAGAAGGGGAATTTCAAGGTGTGTCACACGTGAAGAAGGACTATCCAGAAGTCAGTGCAAGAAGACCACAAGCCACAAGACATCCAGATAACTTGGTACTTGGAGGAGAATTCGAGGTATGTTAATAGATGTGATAATACAAATAGAAAGTAACATTTTTTTTATAGGACATGTTAGCTGAAAGGGCGAAGGAACTTAGAGAGAAAATTGCAGCGTGGAACATTTAAGTTACAGCATGGAACAATTGTCAGCTTGGCAGTTCAATGTTAAATTGTTCAATATAGCAATTTAGGCGGTTCACGTGATCTTTTCCTATCTAAATTTTCTCTCGTTGGTTCGTAAACATGCCTTGTCAGCAAAAACTTGCTACTCTCTTATTTTTGTGCTGTAGGCCTATTGTTTATTCTTCTATATATGGTGTT
Source organism: Lepisma saccharinum (assembly GCA_022664845.1). Taxonomy (NCBI): domain Eukaryota; kingdom Metazoa; phylum Arthropoda; class Insecta; order Zygentoma; family Lepismatidae; genus Lepisma; species Lepisma saccharinum. The sequence continues at coordinate 21,930 of JAGDQP010024380.1, read as the reverse complement.
CGAGAATGTGTACATGACTTATTGCCCTACTTTTATTTTGTTATTTATATAAGTAGAGTGGAAAACGTAAATGGTCTATTCAGAAGTATTTACATTATATGATCAAAGATCATTTTATTAAAAATGCAATAAAATAAAGTCACAATCAAGACAAAGTTACAAATGTTTTAATTCCTCATGATGCAAGGTTTGGTATGATCTAAGTTCACAGGCTGAACATCACTAAACAGTTGAAATGACGTTGAGAAGGTCCAAATTCTCTTCATAGATATCCTCTACTTTCTCTGTCAGCCAGTCGCCCTAAATTTCGTGAACATTTTATAGATTTTTATATTAGTACTCTGATAAAGTTTTACATTTTATTGATGAAATCAGCTAGGGAGACATGTAAGCTCTTAAAGTGTAGACTCGGCAACCATTCACCATCAGATGAAACTGTCCGCTGATATATGAACGCGTCAACGAATTTGAATCACGCTGTCGACACATCATGCTGATGCGCAGGTTCAATGAGTCACCGCTAAGGAGCACTGTCAGAGTGTGGTCGGAGAGAGTACAAAACAATATCAGTTTCTTAATACAACACTAATTTGGTTCATATCTGTAATTTGTGTCATATGTTAAGGGAAGGGGGGGGGGGGTAGAAAATTCATTATTAAATGCTTAAACAAAATTCTATTTTTTCTTGGAACATTTTGATTTTCAACATATAAGGACTCCCGAATGCTCGAATAATTACAGTGCTTCCCTCGTGCGTGGTTTCGAGTTCAAACTTGGACGAGTACATTGAACACAAAATGGTTCGGAGCCATTATAAGAAAAACTCGAGACCCCATTCTTAAAACTCACATGCTCATTTATGACATTACTAACAAATCAGTCACATGCTTGTCAACATTGGGATGTAGAAATAACAAACAAATGGCAAATTTTTGCCGTTAAAGAATGTTTACAGAAAATTAAAATAGTAAAGGGTAAATAGGGAAGTTTATATATTCATATTCTACCATTGGATTGTATTACTAGAGTCAGTTTTCGTGCCGTTTTTTGAAGTTGGAGACGTGATATGTTCTCTAATAAATACTTCTATGAGTCGTTCCTGATCTCATTCGGGTGTCCCGTTCTCACCATCATGATACATCAGAGAGCTTCTATATCAAACTTACGAAAACCATCAAATCCTCATGTCTCACTCTTTACCTGTGACGGAGCCTTTAACCTGTCTGGAACTGGCACTCTGTTCTTAGTAAGGCGGAAGATGTCGTTGAACAAATTAGGAAGCTTCTCACTGATTCGTAGTTACCTCCACACTTTCCTCGCCATTTGGTGTTTTCTCCGGCTCTTTTATCTAATTTCCTGCCTCCATAACCTCGCCACTATCTTAGCTAGCTTCGATTGGCAACATAGCTGCTCGCTAGTGTTAAATAGATTTATTAGTTCAAGTGGCAATGTTTCTCGATAAATCTAAATAGGATAGGTTACGTTCCGGTAGGTTAAGATACTTTCAGTTGAGTATCATTTAATTACTGATATCCTTAGTTGCTACTTCAACTACACCTAAATAAACAACACCAGAATATTACATGAAAATATATATTAAATATCTGTAGATAACGACTCAGAGAGAGACTCACTCTCTAACTTTAAAATATCTTCCATCAATGAAGATAATATAAATATCGATGCTACTATTAGCACAATTAAAATCATACAACAGTCTTCTCTTAAAATCCACAAGATGCATCCATATCCATTAACAAACATAAGCATTGATTACTATTAATGATAATAATGGTTTACTACTTTCTTTCCTTTCGCAATTGTCCTCTTTTACTGATTATTTTGGCCTCGACTTTTTTACTGTTTCACCTAGCATCAGACTGTTCTCCTATTATGTAAAGGCGCCTTCGGCGAAATGTTGCTGTGTTTCATCATCTTTATAGTATAATAAGGTAGAAAAAAGGATGCAAAGACAGGTGTACATAATATTCACAAACACAAAAGAAAAACGGCAACGTTTCGCCGGAGCGTGTTCACATTAGATAAAGAGAGAAGAATGGTGCTAGGGAGCTGCCATATTGTCAATTGACGATGGGCTTTCTAAAGAAATATGTGCTTTCGAAAATGAAAGAAACGTTAATTCAAATAAAAAACACATACATACAGCGTGTCCCTGAAATAATGGTGCAAAGTTCGAGAGGTGATTATATACATCAAAACAAGAAAAAAAAAGTACCTTTGAAGAAATTCTAAAATATGATTAGTTTCGGAGCTACAGCTGCTCGAAGTTACGGCGGTATTGTCGCAAATGGCGTCATATCTCGGCAGTAATGACGTAAGCGGTGTCGGCTAAGGAAATAACTAGTACCGAATACATCTCTTTAAGTTATGTTTATGATTGGCGAATACAGCTTAGAGGGGATTTTATTTCTACGCTTGCCCTATTATCCATTTAATTCTTTGACATTTAAATTCATACGTTGCGAAACCTGTCTATACGGCACTCGCTTAGTCAAAAACATTACTTAATTAAATGTATTTCCGAAATTATGCATAATTTCGAATTTCTTCAAAGAAACTTTTTTCTTGTTTTAATGTAAATAATCACCTCTCGAAATTTGCACCATTATTTCGGGGGCTCTCCTTCAGATAAATGTATGTGGCTCTCCTTCAGATAAATGTAAGTCAACAAAAACTTTGGAGAAGGGAGTAATATCTCTCTCGGGATTTCTACAGTTTGACGGACCAAACCAAAATCACTCAAAACACACACATTACACACTGCCAGCACCCCACCAGTGTTCATGGGAGGCGTACGGTTTACCCAATTGTTTTCTTGCACTTTTCGTAGATTATCTTAAATTAGTGATTATACGAACGTGGAGGTTAGGTGTGGTCATGTATCTTTACAAAATATATTTTCATATGTTCATATTTATTATTAATAATTCTTTCCTTGCATTTTTCGTAAATTATCTTAAATTACTGAACATACGAACGTGGAGGTTAGGTGCGGTCTTTACAAAATATATTTTCACACATATTCGCACTTACCTTCAGTACACAGGCGTGTACACTCTCCCAATTTCCATTAGAAAATCGTGTACAATTGTTTCGTGGCCTTTCCTTTCCTTTGCCTCTTTAGTAGACCATGTCTTTCACACATGTTCAACAACTTTCCCTCGTCATTTTTATACGATTCAATAAAACTCACGCAAGAAATATCACAACCATCACAAACACGCGCCCCTTCAACACTGCGTTACCCGCATCCACATGACAACTGTAACTCTACGCCAAGTAGTCCCTTCCGCCACCACATGCAGTGCGTCTTAAAACATCTTAAAAAATCACTGCAACAAGATTATTATTCATTTGTAATGTTACCCATATTACTATTTTGCTCCCACTTACTCAGAAACAACACTCAATTCATCCCGTAAATTTCTTAAAATTAGTCCGGCACTAATATAGTTAACTCTTTCTCTCTCTTCTTTCTCTTACACACACACACACACAAACTAAGTTACGCCTATGACTGGATTTATATAGTGATATGCGCACAGTATTCAGAATTTATAGTTACCATAAGCAGTGGGAAGGAGGCGCTTTGGTTAGTCCCGTTCATGCCGGCCATCCTGATCGACACTTTTCAGGGTTAATATCCTAAGTCCCACCAGACGAGTGCCGGTGTTGTACCTTCAAAGAGGCAAGAGATGCCTTTATCCCTAACGCACTGTAAGAAGCAGAAATTTAAGTCCCAATAGAGGTTAAAAATTAAACAATATAAACTACGTTAACCCAAACTATGCACGTTGTAGCTTCTAAACTGTATTAGTTCCGCAAGAGCAAAACTTAGCAAAAAGTATCGTACCAGAGAATTCGGCAAATATACTACAAATGCTTTATTACAGATTAATACAATCCTGCTAACAGACACAAACCAACAGGCCATCTATATATACAGTGCGTTTCAACAGTGCTTCCCGCAACCAATAGCATGCACGAAACAAACATTATTATCACCAACACCACAAGGCATGCAACATCATAACAAAAACCTAATCCAGGTTAATATTCAAAATATATTTACTATCGAGAAATGCACAAAACCAAAATCTACATATAGACACAGGTATTAAATATATATAATACTTTCCTTTCTTGGTAAGGATGGCATCTCTTTGTTAAAGTTCCCGCGGTTGAGATCACATTAATATCACACCATAGCATCCTCCCCCATCCACCTAGATTTAGCACCCAGATAAGGCAGCTACGGTTAACTCATCATTTTCATCCGTAAACATCCCCAAAACCGTATCCTTAATCTTGTGTAAATCTACAGTGTAACTACTTCTCATGCTTTTGTTAATGTGCTTTATTATCATAGCTTGAATTACACTGTATAATTACGCAATCAATATACGAAACCTTATCAGCTGCCACAGCATTTAAAGCACAAAGATTCTTTTAAATCTTTGAAAATTGTGATTTTAGCCTTTAGCAGCAAGGCTGTCCATCTGTCGACAACTTTCAACTCAGAAACTATTAGAGCTAGAAAGGTGGTTGAGGTATCGTTGAAAAGGTCTCGGCGAGACTAGATCAAACCCGTATCATTCATTCAGATTGCAATGGATGTCAAAGATGCCAGTTATGGAGAAATTTAGATCTTTGGAACTGCTAGGGCTAAAAAGGGGGTTGAGGTGTCGTTGGAAAGGTCTCGGCAAGACTAGCTGAAACCCGCATACTTGATAAACATTGCAGGGGCGGCTCCAGAGATAGGGTGGCTCCAAAGATAGGAGTTTTTTTATCTTTGGAACTACTACTATCAACAAAAAAAATAATATGATTGATTTTGTTTATCATGAGTTATTATTTCATCACCAGAAAGGTGGATAATGAGCCGTTGGAAAAGTATCGGCAAGATGAATTCAATCCAGTTTGCAGGGGCGGATCCCGAGTTTCGGGAAAAAAATGAATTTTCAACTTTGGAATTACTGTACTAGGGGTAGGAAAGTGGTTGAGGTGTCATTGGAAATGTCTCGGAAACACGAATTCTGACCCGTATCATTCATCCAATTTTCAGGGTCCGTTCCCGACTTTCTGGGGGTAGGGTATTTTCAACTTTGGAACTATTAGGGCTAGGAAAGTGTTTCAAGTGTCGTCGGAAAGGTCTCGGCAAAACGAGTTCAAACCCGTATCGTTCATCCAGATTGCAGGGCGGTTCCCAAGTTTAGAACTGTGATTTTCAACTTTGATCTACCGGAGATAGGAAAGTGGTTACGGTGTCGTTGGAAATGTCTCCGCAATTTTTCTAATGCTACATTCTGTAGAATTGACGTTTAAAGGTGAAACGCATGTTATTAAATGAAATTTAAACCCTGCCATAATAGAAACTTCTGCTTCTGATTTATGCAATAAGTTTAATAGCTCTTTTTGATTCTGTGACAAACTATTTCATCACAGTCATCTTCTGAAAGAGCAAAGATATGTGGGTTCCTTTTAATTTTCCATGAAATTTGAAATCCCTTTTCATCCAGAAGTTTTCAAATAAGTTTTGAATTGGCCGAATTTTTCTCTCCTCATCATGAAGGAATTGAACACCAATAAAATCATCAATGTGTAATTTACATACATGTACTAGTTGATAGTCCCAAGCCACCAGCATTATCAGTTTCATTTCCTTATTCTGCGTCATTGATTGTCTTGTAGAGAACGTTCTGATTGGCCGACGTAGAAGCTATGTTTTGTGCACTTCTTCCTCAATATTGGTTTCGAACAAAGTGAATCGAAAACACATGAGATTTAGAGATACCATCTCATAATGTTATATTCGTAAATGAATATTTTCATTTAGCATTCATTCACTGTCCCAAGTTAGCATCACATACATGTATTTTTACAAAAGTTGACATAAGAATTTTATCAATTAAGGTATCACTAAAACTGAAGTGGGAGCAGTTATAACAGATCCTAGTTTAAATTTCCAATGTAAAAGCAGCACATTTCAGAAATTGGTGGAGTATAAAGTTAATTCCGTGTTTATATATTTTTGAGACAAATTTTATAAATTCATATTTTACCTAAACTTTGGTTAAACAAATGTGATTTTCATTGAAAACTTTTTTAAATAACAGAGGAACGGTGTAATCTATGATTTGACTGGTAAAAGTTAACAAAGAGGGGTGCCATAGACTGAAAAGTTTCAAAATGTCCTAAGTAAGGTCAGCGTCCCAAATTAGTGGATTTGACTATGTATGTTTCTTTTTATTTTCAATTTATCATGTTTAGAACCAAAGGGGGGGGGGGACATGAAATTTTCACTTATTTAATAACTATTAAAATATTGTAGAAAGTAACTGAATTTTATATTTGAACTCAACTACATGTCTGATTTTGTAGATTATGTCTTTCGAATAAAACGGTATTAAATTTACATTATTTGTTCATTTAAGTTTAAAATTTACCATAAATGTTGATTGAACATAAACATTATTTCCAACATGATGATTGCACTTGTATCATAGTGTCTCAAAGTACTGGTATTTTATGATTTCAGGGGACCTCCAGGTTGAAGGAAGATTTCAAACCAGTTAGTCCAGAAAGAGCGTCTATTAAGAAACACCCTGACAATCTGCGTATGGAAGGAAATTTCTTGTCCTCCACTCAAAACCGAGATGACTATCCTGAGCGATGGGCAGTGCGGCCTGAACCTGTTAAACGACGGGACAACTTAACAACTAGTGGGGAATTTGACAGTAGCACTAGTGCAAAGGAAGCTTTTCAAGTTTATCAGATATCGAAAGCACAAGTGAAAAAGCATGAGGACAACTTAAGAACAGAAGGTGAAATGATATTTGACTCTTCTTCTAAAAGTGAGTTCACTGAGAAAGTCGGGGAAAGAGCAACTGTTCAGAGAAGAAGGACTTGGACGAAACAGGATGGTGAAAGATTTTTCCAAACAACGAATTCCGAAAGCTTCAAGCAGCATCCTTTGGCAAAAAGTGAGCTCAAGAAGTATAAAGACAATCTTCAAACTGGTGAAGGAACATTCAATGCCGTAACCACAACGAAAGAAGTCTTCAAAGAATTCCAAGGTGGAAGGCAGACACAAAAGAAACTTCAAGACAATCTGAAAGTGGAAGGAGAGTTTCAAGGAATATCCAAAACAAAAGAAGATTTCAAAGAGGTTTGGGCAGAACGTGTTCATGGGAAACAAATGAAAGATAATTTAAAAGTCGAAGGTGAGTTTACAGGTATGTCTCGAGCTAAAGAAGATTTTAAGGCTGTAAAGACTACTAGATCTGAAGCAGTAAGACAACGCGATAATCTTAAAGTTGAAGGTACTTTTGAAAGCACACGATCGCGTGACGATTATCAACCTGTTAAGGGTGAAAAGCCTGAACAGAAAAAGCATCCAGATAACTTAAAAATAGAGGGAGATTTTATAGATAATTATCCACGTAGAGACTACTCTCCTATGAGAGGAGAGAGACCACAACCAAAGAAATTTAAAGATAACCTCAAAGTAGCGGGAGAGTTTGGAGGCCTAAGACCACGTGACGATTTTCAACCCATCAAAGGTGAAAGAACAAAAGCTATCAAACATCCAGATAATTTAAAAGTTGAAGGGGATTTTATTGATCATACACCAAGAAACGACTATATACCTCAGAAAGGTGAAAGAGCTGACGTGAAGAAATATTCCGATAATCTGAAACCAGAGGGAAGTTTTGGAGGCCCGAGACCACGTGATGACTTTCAACCAGTACAGGGAGAGAGGCCAAAACAAAAAAGATATGAAGACAATTTGAAAGTAGAAGGAGACTTCGAAGCCAGTCCAAGATCCAGAGATGACTACAAACCAGTAAGAGCAGAGAGACCACAACCAAAGAAGCACAATGACAATTTAAAACCAGAAGGCGAATTCGGAGGACCGAGACCTCGTGACGACTTCCAACCAGCTAGAGGTGAAAGACGATCACCTATTAAACATGCTGATAATCTGAAGGTAGAGGGAGATTTCGTAGATAGACCACGAGAAGAGTTTGTGCCTGCTGAAAGACCTACAGTGAAGAAACATCCAGATAACTTGCGACCAGAAGGTGAATTTGGAGGGCCGCGAAGTAGAGATGACTTTTTACCAAAACAAGGCGAACGACCCCATGTTGTGAAACATCCAGATAATCTTAAGATGGAAGGAGACTTTGTGGACAGACCCCGAGATGAATTCATACCAGCTGAAAGACCTAAGGTTGTTAAACATCCTGATAACTTGAAAATGGAGGGTGATTTCGTTGATCGTCCACGTGAGCAATACATGCCAGCTGAACGGCCTAAAGTTGTTAAACATCCCGATAATCTGAAAATCGAAGGTGATTTCGCTGATCGACCAAGAGATCAGTATATATCAGCTGAACGTCGTAAAGCTGTTAAACCGACAGATAATTTGAGAGTTGAAGGTGATTTCATTGATCGTCCTCGAGAAGAATTTGTTCCAGCTGAGAGACCAAAAGTTATTAAACATCCTGATAACTTGAAAGTGGAGGGTGATTTCGTTGAACGTCCACGTGATCAATACATGCCTGGTGAACGGCCTAAAGCTGTTAAACCGACAGATAATTTGAAGGTAGAAGGTGATTTCATTGACCGTCCTAAGGAAGTCTACACTCCAGGAGAAAGACCTAGGGCTGTAAAGCATCCTGATAACTTGAAGGTTGAAGGTGATTTCATTGATCGACCTCGAGGTGAATTCATTCCTGCTGAAAGACCAAGAGCTGTTAAACATCCTGATAACTTGAAAATGGAGGGTGATTTCGTTGATCGTCCACGTGATCAGTACATGCCTGGTGAACGGCCTAAAGCTGTTAAGCCGACAGATAATTTGAAGGTAGAAGGTGACTTCATTGACCGTCCCAAGGAAGTGTACACTCCGGGAGAAAGACCTAGAGCTGTGAAACACCCTGACAACCTAAGAACTGAAGGTGATTTCATTGACCGACCTCGGGAAGAATTTATTCCTGCTGAAAGACCAAGAGCTGTTAAACATCCCGACAACCTAAGAACTGAAGGTGATTTCATAGATAATCGTCCAAAGGATAAATTCGTCCCAGCGGAAAGACCAATAGTAAAGAAACATCCAGACAATTTAAGACCTGAAGGAGAATTCGGTGGTCTTCGACCACGAGATGATTATCAACCGGTGCAAGGAGAACGCGCTCCAGTTAGAAGACATAGTGATAACCTGAAAGTTGAAGGCGAATTTATTGATATTCGTTCACGAGATGATTAT
>JAGDQP010024380.1:0-12628 GCA_022664845.1 Lepisma saccharinum | reverse complement strand
GAAGTCTACACTCCGGGAGAAAGACCTAGAGCTGTGAAGCATCCTGATAACTTGAAGGTTGAAGGTGATTTCATTGATCGTCCTCGAGAAGAATTCATTCCTGCTGAAAGACCAAGAGCTGTTAAACATCCTGATAATTTAAAAGTGGAGGGTGATTTCGTTGATCGTCCACGTGATCAATACATGCCAGCTGAACGGCCTAAAGCTGTTAAACCTACAGATAACTTAAAAGTTGAAGGCGACTTTACTGACCGGCCACGCGATCAATACATACCAGGTGAGAGACCCAAAGCTGTGAAACATCCCGATAATTTAAAAGTGGAAGGTGATTTCGTTGATCGTCCACGTGATCAATACATTCCAGCTGAACGGCCTAAAGCTGTTAAACCGACAGATAATTTGAAGGTAGAAGGTGATTTCATTGACCGTCCTAAGAAAGTCTACACTCCAGGAGAAAGACCTAGAGCTGTGAAGCATCCTGATAACTTGAAGGTTGAAGGTGATTTCATTGATCGTCCTCGAGAAGAATTCATTCCTGGTGAAAGACCAAGAGCTGTTAAACATCCTGATAATTTAAAAGTGGAGGGTGATTTCGTTGATCGTCCACGTGATCAATACATGCCAGCTGAACGGCCTAAAGCTGTTAAACCTACAGATAACTTAAAAGTTGAAGGCAACTTTACTGACCGGCCACGTGATCAATACATACCAGGTGAGAGACCCAAAGCTGTGAAACATCCCGATAATTTAAAAGTGGAGGGTGATTTCGCTGATCGTCCACGTGATCAATACATGGCTGGTGAACGGCCTAAAGCTGTTAAACCGACAGATAATTTGAAGGTAGAAGGTGATTTCATTGACCGTCCCAAGGAAGTCTACACGCCAGGAGAAAGACCTAGTGCTGTGAAGCACCCTGATAACCTAAAAGTTGAAGGTGACTTCACTGACCGTCCACGCGACCAATACATTCCTGGTGAAAGACCCAAAGCTGTGAAACATCCCGATAATTTGAAAGTGGAGGGTGATTTCGTTGATCGTCCACGCGATGAATACATGCCAGGTGAACGACCTAAAGCTTTTAAGCCTACGGATAATTTAAAAATTGAAGGTGACTTCATTGACCGGCCACGTGATCAATATAAACCAGGTGAAAGACCCAAAGCTGTTAAACATCCCGATAATTTAAAAGTGGAGGGTGATTTCGCTGATCGTCCACGTGGTCAATATATGCCAGCCGAAAGGCCGAAGATAGTTAAACATACAGATAACTTGAAAGTGGAGGGTCGAATGGATATGAGCCACAGAGCTAAGGATGAGTTCAAGCATGTAAGAGGTGAGAGAGCAGAGGTCATAAAGCATGAAGATCATCTCAAAATGGAAGGAGAAATGGAACTACATCGCAGTCGAGACGAATATACAGTTATGAGAGGTGAGAGAGCTGAAGTGAAGAAACATATCGATAATTTGAAAGTTGAAGGTGACTTCCAAGACATGCGTAGCAGAAATGATTTTGTCGTTGTTAAAGGAGAGCGCTCAGAAGTGAGGAAACATGAGGACAATTTAAAAATTGGAGGAAAATTTGACGACAGGCGTTCTCGAGATGATTATACTGTAGTAAAAGGAGAGAGAGCAGAAGTAGTGAAACATGAAGACAATCTAAAAGTTGAAGGTGATTTTACAGGCAGTCCTAGATCACGTGATGACTTTAAACCAGTGAAAGGAGAGAGATCACCGGTAAAAGTACACAAAGATAATTTAACTGTTGAAGGCGACATTGAAGTTCATCGATCACGGGATGATTTTACAGCCGTTCGCGGAGAACGAGCTGAAGTAATAAAGCGAGAAGACAACTTGAAAGTCGAGGGAAATTTTGAAAGTCGAAGATCAAGAGATGATTTCAAAGTAGTCAAGGGTGAAAGAGCTGAAGTGAAGAAATATCAGGACAATCTGAAATTGGAAGGAACATTTGAAGAAAAACGATCAAGAAATGAAAAGGTAATTAGTAGAGGAGAACGAGCACAAATTGTAAAGCATGAGGATAACTTGAAGTTAGAAGGTTCATTCGAGAATACGAAAAGAAATGATTTTACTGCTGTCAGAGGTGAAAGAGCAGAAATCAAAAAGTATCATGATAACTTAAAGGTAGAAGGTGAATTTACATCAACACGGTCAAGGGATGAATTCGTAGCTGTCAGAGGTGAAAGAACACAAATAAAGAAATATGAGGACAACCTGAAAGTTGAAGGAAGCTTTGCAGACAGTCGTTCTCGTGACGATTTCAAACCTGTTAAGGGGGAGAGATTTGAAGCCAAGAAATATCCTGATAATCTTAAAGTGGAAGGAAATTTTGAAGGTAGTCCTAAATCAAGAGATGACTATAAACCTGGCAAAGGAGATAGAGCAACACCTAAACGGCATCCTGATAATTTAAAAGTGGAAGGCAGTTTTAATGGCGTTCCACGTTCAAGGGATGAATTTAAGCCATCGGTAGGAGACAGAGCTACAGTACAAAAACCAAAAGACAACCTTAAAATTGGCGGGTCATTTGATGGCGTATCCTCTCAGAAATCACAGTTCAAGGCAGTTAAGGGTGATCGTGCAGAAGTCAAGAAACACGAAAGCAGTTTGAAAGTGGGATCGGGTACAATGAATCTTTCAACAACAAATAAGGACACTTTTAAGAAAAAAGACTCTTCTACTCTCGATAAACAACAAACATTCAACAAGAGAAGACATATTGAATCCCACATTTCTCTTGGTGAAGACACAGTAGCTATGACAACAACTAATAAGTCTCATTACAATAAAACGTCATCGGAAAGTTCCAAGCAACTACACAGAGAACAAATCAGTAACAAATTACAATCAAGCGATAATAAATCTTCGTCTAAAGTGACTTCGACAAGCGAAACCAGAAGACTTGCGGACGGAACTATTGTGACCATTACTAAAGAAGTTACAACTGCTACTAGTGGCCAAGCACAAAAGTCAGGAGTTTCAAGTGATCATCAAGTATCTTCTGAATCTCAGTCCTCCAGTCGCAAAATCAGTTCTGATGTAACTCAATCAAGCCAGAATGTTTCTAAAACTAAACAGGAATCAACAGGTTCCGATTCTGTGCAGTCAAAACATCACATGGTTTCGTCTGAGTTCTCCCAAACTATGGGAGGAGCTACATATAACGAATCTACCGCAAAGTCAGCAAGCCATCACAGAAAGAGCACAATGACATCATCTGAAGATATAAGTAATGCTGTGCTACATCGGAAGAATATGTCTTCCTCCACTGAAGCCCTCCATACCTCTTCAACTGCAGCTTCTATTCAAAGGAAAAGTATCGCTAATCTCTCCGAGACTGGAGTGTTCAGTACTACTAGTGCACAACAAAACAGAAAGTCTTTGTCGTCCATGCACCGTCAAGGTATTACTTCAGCAGAAGCCTTCAGCAGCCACAACTATAGTCAAGGTCGGGAAATGGCACAGTCGTCAGAACACAGAACATCAGCGTCTCAGAAAGCGTCTTCCTCATCCTATCACCAGCAAGGACGTAGTCAGAGAATCGTTCATCATGACAATCTATCGGTAGGTGGTCAGTTTTACGGACAAAGTGAAGCTAAAACTTACGGAAACTTCCATGTGATAGAACGCGTTCAACCTGTTCGTCGTGGTCACTCCTCTCATATTAGATTAGGTGAAAATGTGACAATGTTTGAAGGTACCTCATCGTACAAAAAGGAGTTTGTTCCACGAAACACGAGTCCTTGCCCTGCCACACTTTTAGAAACAACTAAAACGCCATATAAGCATACGAGAAACACACGAACCCATAGATTTTACTTACCTGTTGTATCAAACTAAAATCAACAAGTCAAATATCAATTTTGTGTCCTTCTATTAGAGGAAAACGTAATTTGAAACCGAAAAAAGGTACAATGAGAATTGTTTAGTTAATTTCAAGAAGTTTTTAACTCATTGGCAGAAGAATATTGTATGATTTACCACTTTTCTGTGTATCTGTCATTTTATTGTTTAACTGTCTAAACATTGTTTTCAGATTTACAATGAAATTAATATTTGAGTAGAAATTCTTCTGTCAAATTAGTTTTACCTATTTTGGTTACTTCTAAAAGCGAATGTAAAGTTAAATAAGTATTAATTAGCTTTGTTAAAAAGAAACTTAAACAGAACACTACAGATGTTAATTATGTTTTTTCTTTAAACCAAATGTTGGTCTTCTTGGTTTATTTTATGACAAAGGTGAAACATTAAGTTTTGTAATGGGACTGAATTTAAACGAGCAGCTCGCAGAGACATTCGTACCTAGGTAGTATGTTAGTGTAATCTCCATTACACATTATCTGTGATAGGAAAAAGAAATACCGTCCCTCTCCCTATTACCAATATAGCTCTTTTTACTGAGCTGCCTTGAATTTAGATATATTTTTAATTAGACGTAGCCATTTCATAAGCCTTATATACAGCAGTCTTTCATAAAGCTGTTCTAGAAAAAAAAAAAACAATAAATAATTTTTAATACAGTTATTGTTACATTGTTAGTACTGATTTTTATAAGGAAGTTCCTTGTAGGAAATGGAATATTAATTTTTTAGTCGCTTTTATTTATAATAAAGGAATGGAACTCACTTTTTTATATTACTATGTTATCAAGAAGAGAGTAGAACTATTTTGTGTTAATGTTGAAACTATTACAGTTATAACTTGAATTAATTAATTAAATTTCACTATTCTTTGCAGTGTTTGTTGCTTTCGTAACACGCATTGCACAAGAAAACCGATCATTATTAACTACAGAACAATGTATGTTATTTTTACGGTAATTTTATTTTTGGTTTTGTTGATTCACTTTATTTGTTTTAATGGATGCTTGTTGCCAAATTACTGCTTTAGTGCCTTTGTAAGCTCACTGTGAAAGCAATGATATTGTTTTTAATGCCTGAAGCAATAAATAGTAAATATATATATTACTTTATAAACATTGTTTTTCTTACTTTTAATGCACAAACCTCCATACATTTTTCCTATTCATAATCGCACTAGAAGAAGCACGTAATCGATACTTCATTATGCACTAGCACTAGTTTTGTGCTTTTAGTATTAGTGGAATTAAAAAAGAAGTTCCAACTATCACTGCACTATGTAAAATCTTTTGAATACCACAAGCCACATATCAGAAAATAGTCACTTTATTTTTTTAAGTCAGAGTAATTTTGAAGTAATGTGTAACTTATTCTTTAAGTATTTGAAAGCATTGAAGCGTAAAGCAAATTTGCAGTTTCTTAGAAATATTTACACCAACAGTCAGTAGTCATAAATGAAATGACAAGCAATTTTGGGGCAAATCTTTCAGGAACTTTAGTATAAGTTTAGGTAAGTATAGTTGGTGTAATGAAAAATCAAAGAAATCCTCTTCAATCCAATAACCTTCTTCAATCCCGGTAGCGGATAGCATAATTATCAATCGAGAAATAGTTGATTCCTTTTACTGCTGCAGTCAGTCCTTTTCTTCTGAATTGTCACCAACTATCTAGTTATAGTTCGGACTAGACAAAAATTGAAGAGAAGAAGAGCACGCCTTAATGGCTTGAAGTTTGAAAATGAGTTAGTTGTTCTGAAAGAAAACACAATTGAACACCCATTCACAGCAACATTATCCTGCCCAGTATAGAGAAATTTATACTGAAGCAGAAGTTCTTAATAAGATTGTTTTATAGTTCTATAACATCATGAAACTCTTCTATTTTATCGTTCTGCCTACTAAAAAAGGTGCATTCGCAGAGATAGGAATTCAATATGAAAATAAACTCTTAGCTCACATAAGAGTTACTTTACATTGCCCACTATTTACTTGTATTTCATACAAAATAAATTACTTACGTTTATAACTTAAGCAAAGGGTTATATCGGCGGTGTTTACGAAGACTTTCCTTTTCATATTTTGTCTAATCCATACTAGTTCACTGTAAGTATAAATAAATCATTGAATATTTTAAGCGTTTCATACTTACTCGTGCCGAGTTAAAGTTGCAGTTTTGAGCAGTATGAAACGTAGCAAACTCTGATGCGGAAATTGTACATCAAGACTGAACTTGTCGACTTCAAAAGCCACAACAATTGAATTGAATTGAATGTATTTGTGGCCTTTAGGCATCTATGGTTAATCCCGGGCGGGGTAGGGTAGGCGAAAGGATGCATGAAGGAATCCATCAGGCCTAAGTTAAAATTACCATGTGTGACTTCATTTGCCTTGTGTGACTGAGGAAGAACCCTGGAAAACATCAATCAGTATGGTCGGCCACTGAAATCGAACTCAGAAACTTCCGAATGGGGAGCCAACGTTCTACACACTGAGCTACGGCCGTTCGATAAAAGCCACTACAAGTTTGTCCATACGGAAGTTAACGTTTTAAATGTAATCTTATTCTTCTTAATGCATACATACACATTACTTATTAAAGTTTCATTAAATAAAAAGTGCAGTTATATAAAACGTGATTTACATAAAATTTACCGACTGGAAATTAACCCTATTATTACTTCCTAAATAACAGAAAATATTTCACGTTTGAGTAACTTGTGGGCGTACAAAAAATCTAATTTGCTCAGGGGATTTTATCATTCAAGTCAGTGCAGAATGGATCTTTGTGAAGGCAGTACGCTATATTCAGTAGTGTAATCCCAAAACATTTCTTGTGTATGTGCTCTCTTGAGCTCTCGAGAAATGTAAATTCTGTTTAGTGTAGAACGCGACTGGCTACATGCACACAGAATTAGTTCCCTAAATATGAGAAATAAAAATATTTTACAGATATCATATAAATAATAAGTTGATTATTTATATTCAATTTAAAGCACTAAGAATACTTACAATACTGCCCAATGTAGAACTCAACTACATGTAAGCAGTAGAGTGATATTGAAAACGCCTAAGAGTTTCTGAATATTTTTTCTGCCCAGTGTAGAATGATGCTACACGCACGCAGA
The DNA here is from genome assembly GCA_022664845.1 of Lepisma saccharinum. Classification (NCBI taxonomy): domain Eukaryota; kingdom Metazoa; phylum Arthropoda; class Insecta; order Zygentoma; family Lepismatidae; genus Lepisma; species Lepisma saccharinum. The sequence goes on along the minus strand of JAGDQP010024380.1, from coordinate 5,626 downwards.
AATTGCCTATTTGTCGTGAGTGCTTTTAAGATTAATGTAAGTTTTATCTGCAGCTGTAAAAGAAATCCACTATAAAGGCAGAAATTGATGATAAATTTATTAACAATATTCAGTACACTAAAATGATAGATACCTTGTGATCTCATATAATTCAAATCTTGAAGTGTATATCGGACCCGTCCATTTTATCTTTCATCGAGGTGCATGTCAATCTTTAGCTTAGATTGATGAAATTAAATCTACAGTGTATAGAATTTCCAAATGAAAAAAAAATATAAAAGAAATAAGAACAAAAAAGGTTCACAATGAAAAGTAGAAAGAGTATTGAAAGAAAGACAAAAGAAAGACGTTGAAATACATTTCTCATAATATGAAGTAATTAACACATTTAAGAGACTATCGACTAAATACCCGCAACTCTTCGTTCATTGTTTTGGGAATCATTTGAATTTTCTCAATACCACGCATTTTCATTGTTTTTTTATTGAGACAAGCCACGGACACCTATGCTGCGTCGGCTGTTCCTAAATGTAATTTGAGGAGCTCAGAACTATAGGAATACAAGTGACGTTAAAACATTTTAACATTCCTAGCTTATCCTTTATATATATATATACAGGGTGTCCCATTTTAATCAAACCACTGCAATATTGCAAAGCACTGAAAGAAAATACAAAAATTGTGCAGTGGAACATGTACCGAAAAGGGGTGGTCGGGACAGCCTTCCATGCACAATGGAGTTATGTCACATGCACAGTGTTGCCACCTCAACACAAAGTTATGATTTTTCAAATGGGATGAAGGTTCAATACTTTCGGAGGAAATAGTATGTGTCATGATAAACAAAAAAGTTTATATGCACAAGGTTCAAATTGTCCTTCGTTTTGGAGATACAGTGATTCCAACTTGGAGCCCAAAATCAACGCCTAACAATGGGAAGAAAATGAATAATTCTCAATAAATCATAAACTACGCATTGAATTAAAATTTCGTTTGTGCAGATTTGTTTCTAACAACACGGTGGATATCAGGATCGAAAACACGATGTCACCAAGTTGTCAGTATTGCCAACCCGGTATAATGTTTAAATTTTTCAAATGGCACTACGTTGTATTATTAGGTATTTGACATCCTCTAGTGATGATAAACAACATACGTAAAGCACACATCGTAGTGTTGCAAACTGTGGATGAAATATCCTAGGGAATTAAGTAGTTTGTATAATATAGCGAAAACCTTTCTGTCTTATCCACAGTTTGCAACACTGCAATGTGTGCTTTACGTATGCTGTTTATCATCACTAGAGAATGCCAAATACCTAATAATACAACGTAGTGACATTTGAAAATGTTAAACGTTATACCCGGTTGGCAACACTGATAACATGGTGACGTCGTGTTTTCGATCCTGATATCCACCATATTGTTAGAAATGAATTTGCACAAACGAAATTTTAATTGAATGCGTCGTTTATGATTTGTTGAGAATTATTCATTTTCTTCTTTTGGGCTCCAAGTTGGAATCACTATACCTCCACAACGAAGGACAATTCGAACCCTGTTGACATAAACTATTTTGTTTATCATGGCACATACTATCACCTCAGAAAGTATTGAACCTTCATCCCATTTGAAAAATCGTAACTTTGTGTTGAGGTGGCAACACTGTGCATGTGACATAACTCCGTTGTGCATGGAAGGTTGTCCCGCCCACCCCTTTGTCGCTACATGTTCCACTGCACAATTTTTGTATTTTCTGTCAGTGCTTTGCAATATTCCAGTGGGTTGATTAAAATGGGACGCACTGTATATATTAAGAAATATAACTGACATAAAATACATTCTACAGACACATTGGCCCTTAATGTGTTTATGTTAATTGTATTTCGTTATTTATATATAAGATGGACTTATTATTTTCATATTGCAATATCACTTCCATTTCTTTGCTTCTGAGCCTCTCATTCGCTTTTACATTTTATTTATACTTTTTTGTTTTGCGATGCACACAAAAGTCTTAATAAAAATTCTATATTATAAAAGATGACATGAAAATCCCTGACATATCTCTAAATATTATAGCTTTTTCTTAATATTTTAGAAGTTAAACTTTTTATTTTCACTATAAGGATTAAAGACTGAAACTTAACATAAAGCAAAAAAATAAAGATTAGAAAAATTTCCTACAAAAACTTAAAATGAGCGATGAAGTACATTTTGATTTAACGGGCTACACGAAGAAGCTAAATCAGAGATTCTGAAGTTCATGGTCGCAATTAAAGGTGAGTCAACTTAAGATCACGTCATCCTGTAACTGTCTGGTGCGGCATAACATTAGAGAAAAAAATTGACCCGTTCTTTATCTGCAAATAAATTGGGAGCACCTGACAGTAACAAGAAAACATTATAGAGAAATGTTGTTAACGCAAATACATAAAATGGAAAGAATATGTGGTTTCTGCAGGATGATGCAAGTAGGAAAACAATGAACCTTACAAAGTAGCACTGGCCTGATCGCGAGACGTGGGGAGTTGGGGTGATCACCGCTTTAACCAGATCTAACAGTACTAGAATATTTTGTGCAGCTATGTGTAAGAAATAGTCAAAACAAACAAGCTGCGAATGTTAATTCATCAGAGAACAAACGTTCAAGAGCACAAATAACTGCTCAAACTTCGTGAAAAGTTATATTTTTAAAAGGGGGTCATTTAAGTTACACAATTATTGACACTTAACTGAAAAATTACCATGAATTAGGATTTAAATTTGAGTTTTAATGTTTCGTTTACCTTTTCTTCATGTGATTAAATGAGTCAAGTACTTCACGCTACCCTTTATTATGAGTTAAATGAAGTAGAGCTCAAATTCTTCCGTCTTTAACATTTATAGTAGAGGTAAATAGAACTGAATAAATTTAAAGGAATATAAGCTTATTTCCTTGCATTTTCGACAGTCGTATTTGAAATATTTCGGCATTATCGAAGAAGGAACTAGTGGAATATTCTGTTTTAAGTGATTACTTATATAGTATAGATACATTACAGAAGTATTGGTATAGGAAATATATATATTAATATTTAACTTCTCAACTAGCGCACTTACTATCTCTGAATAATTGGAATACTAGCATATTCAAACACATTAAGTTTGGTATTTCTTTGCTTGTTCACCACTGCACATAGCTAGCAATGAAACTTTTAAAAACAAAATAAGTTAAATTAAAAATATCTTTGTTTTGTCTTGCTTTATTTTAGTAAAATTCTTATTTTATTGCTACACTATTCACATATGCACTTGAAATCCACGTTTTCAAAATACGCGTGAAAATCGTCAAATAATAAAAAAATCTACTGAAAAGGGGGGTAGCAATTCTGGCAAGAGGGCTGGTTTAGTCAAATGTCTCTGAGAGTTTATACGTATTTTTCTTTCCTAGGATCAAAATAAGAAGTACTGTGGATTGAATAAACTTGTTTAATGGATTGTAATATCACATAATTGTCGAATACAAACAAAATTCTACAGTAAGAACGCTCTTGCAAGCAAATCGACACCTTAACAAATTAACAAAAATACTGTAATCTCGATAATATAATTTATTTCTCGTTAATTGATTCATATTACATTTTCTATTAATACCATTTATAGATAACAAGAAAATACATATTTAGGATTTACACTTAAATACATGTTTTCAGTGTATGTACATATATAGAGAAGTAGGGTATAGAGGGAATTAAAATTATTGGTATGTCATACAATGTTGTTTAATGCCGTAACTTGGGCTCAGAGTAACCTTAAATGCATTAAAACACACAAAGAATTGGGGATAACGAGAACAAACACATCGAAGTAACAGTTTCTTATCATATGTGAGTTACATTTTCCCCTTCTTACTCATAATGGTATGAAACTGGTACTCAATGTGAGATCTGTTATATTATCCCTTATTTAACTTGTACATTATAAGTTGATGGAAATGACACAAGTATGCTAAATTATTTCCTCTTACATACTATCAAAATTTATTGAAAAATTAGTAATTTCATTAGGACGAACACAATTTCGGGACCAAATGTAAATTCCAAACGAAACGTTAAAATTCACCGATTATAGTAATTGTATTAATAAACATTTAAGTTTTGCTTTAAATTTCATAATTTAACTTTTCATTTCGTGTACGTTTCACAACTTTTTGGTTAAAGTTTTGATCATCAACAAGAGTTTTAAACTGAATTCCATGTATTAAGACAGAATAGATTACGAATTAATTCCAAAATGGTCCAAGGAATCGTCTTGGTGTATGAAGAATACACAAAGTCACTCGTCAAGTGAGCATATCTTATGTATTTTAACTACATGTGTACAAATAATTTTTATGTAAAAATGAATGGCGCTTGTACTTTTATCATGTAAATATGTTGTGTATATACGTACTTATGTGTAAATAGAGTATCTGTATATAGTAGGAAGAAACTTTATAAGTAAATTCTAAATCTGAACTTTGTATCTGAAACTAATTTTTGTAAATAAAAACTTAATATATTTATGAAACAGTTTGCATGCTCACAAAGCCATTTAAGCTATATTAGTATTTTAACCTGGTTACACTATTAGAAATCTTTTGAACTGACAAAAGCACAAGTCTCATTTATAATACAATGCTGAATGTATTTATGATGTGGAGCGGGTGGAAGCATTTTGAAGACTCATATCAACAGATTGAAAGCTTTCCCATGAAATGCGCGTTGTTTGCTTGCTTTCTTCTCGTTCTCCAAATGCTGTATTAATGTTCCTATATGTCTCGAAAAAAGAATTTTCCATTTAAACATCTACACATTTAGCAAACCGGATTACCATTTCTTTCGGGAACAGGTCTTCAACTGGGAGGATCTTCAACAATAATGCAACGGAGCCATTAGACAGTCCATCTCACTCGTTGTCATAAGTGTCCTGAAGCGACTGCAAACAAATTTGATTCATCAAGTAAGGTATTGGTGATTGGTTTATCGATTATAATAAATTGACCACTTGAGCTGCAAGAACTCAATACATGCTTATTAACATTATGAGCATAGACCAGGGTGTTATTTATAAGGGGGAAATTTCGTGGCACCTCGTGTGTTTTCCATGGTATCTCACTTACCGGTACCTGTTTTCTTTTAGTGATGGAAAACCTTTCTCACAAGATACTTGCAAAACCACTCTTTTGTACCAGCACATTCTATCTCACAATGTCAGACGATCAAGTTTTGTTTCGCGGAAACTTTGTTCAACATTGATCAGGTACCACCGATACCTTGTGTCACATGACTGCATTAGTGCTATCCAGTGAACTCTATACTTAACGATATTGGAGTGCTCGACCAATGTCTGAAGTTAAACACCATAGCAAAAAGTTGAACTCGATCGTCCACTTCTAGTCTAATCCAATATGGACCAAATTTTCTATCCTAACTCACGCTTGTCGTTACTGTGTGACCCGTTTATGGTTTGAATATTAATCGTTGTGCTATAGGTAGCGACGGTGCGAGGGTAAAAAAGTACGGGGGCTACAATATTTCATTTGAAAAAATCGGGGCTAAGTTAATGATATATGTTTACAAAAAAGAATATTGATGAAACTGGGG
>JAGDQP010024379.1:0-28025 GCA_022664845.1 Lepisma saccharinum | reverse complement strand
ATTTCATCTACACAAATATAACTTTACAAAGTTTATTCAAACAAAAGGCGGGGGCGGCAGCAAGTGTAAACCAGGCCTAATAAATAATTCAAGACAGCAACAGTGGTGACTACGAGTGTGAACCAGGCCCAATAAAAATCAAGTCTGTGGCGGTGGTGCCTACGAATATGAACCAGAGTCATCAAAAATTCAAGGCTGCTGCGGTGGTGAATACAAGTGTGAAACAGGCCTAATAAAAATATTCCAGGCTGCAGCGGTAGTCACTTCGAATGTGAACCAGGCTTAATAAATATATTCATGGCTGCTGTGGTGGTGACTGAATATGAACCAGACCTATTAAAAATTCAGGGCTGCTGCAGTGGTGACTACGCGTGTGAACCAGGTCTAATAAAAAATAGGGCTGCGGTGGTAATAACTGCGAAGACAATCTCTAGGTGTGAATCAGGCCTATTAGAAATTGAACGCTACGATGGTGAGGTGATGACTGCGAGGACAATCTCTAGGTGTGAATCAAGTCTAATAAGAATTATGATGATCACACATTGTAGAGATCGTGAGTTCACTCCCGGCAACCGAACATACTGAGTGAGGGTTTTCATCAGTTTTTCGTCGGTTGAACGACCAGCTTGAATTGCGCTTTGAACTCCTTGTGCCATCACCAGGTGTTAGTTTTCCTTCTTAAAGTATGTTGAAGCTGTCATCAACAAAGCAAACTCCATCCATCCACATTATGGTGATATGTGTAATCGATCAATAATGCGATCTACATTTTAAACATATGTTGAATCTGTCGTCATTAAAGCAAAATTTACCCACATTCTTACCATATGTTTGAACTGTCCTCAATAAACATTCTGACTGAGGTTTTTTTTTCCTCAATCACATCAGACAAATGTTTCGAGGGTAGCTTTAGCATACGCCCTGGCAGACATCTTCCAAAATTCTCTCCCCTCTCCTATTCCGCCTAATCCTTAGACCTAAAGACCTTAAATAAAATTTAACGTAAATGGGAAAAGATCATAATAAAGCTCTATACATAACTACACTCTGTTTCACAGTTCAGAAAAATACCTTTAATATAAGCATGTGTATTTCTATACGGGTTCAAATATGATCAGTATGCAATCAGGAGATCGTGAGTTCAATCCCAGCGAACGGTCGTTCTGACCGAGTCACACCAGGTAATAAAAATATTCAGTTTTCTACAAAATACGTTTAAATTCCAAGTAAAGCATGATGGACCTTATTATTATTATCATCTTTTAAATATGCTAAGAATATTGCTGTCATAGAGTACACAAAATCTATTTACATTTAATTCTAGTCTCCTTCTACAAAAATTTACGAATACTCTATTTCTATAGTCTTCTAAATTACGACGAGTTCGAGAACTATACTTTTCAAAACAGGTAATAAAAACTGAAAAAATAAAAGAGCAATGAGTTTCTTATTATACTCCTATGGAATCTGAGTTAAAATATTTAAAACATCATAATTAATTCATCTATTTCTTTTCTAATACACCACAATCTACCCATCCCAACAGTCCTAATCTAATATAAGTAAGTTTATATAAACCATGTCAGTCAAATACATCACATATCACAATAAAATGTATACCCAGTCAGCCATTTCAACCTTAACAATGGCTTAACAATCCTCTTACCGAAGTGTGACCATATGGAAATTGGGGAATAGTTTAGTGATAGAGCATTCGCCTAGCATTCGGAAGGTGTTGAGGTTAATCCCAGCGACTAAATATCCTGACAGATTTTTCCAAGTTTTTTTCCTCAAACACACCAAGCAAAATGCCAGGATGACACCTTTAACATAACCCTAGCCGACATCTTCCCAAATCCTTTCCTCCTCTCCTATCTTGGTCTGAACCTTAGATGCCTAAAGACCTTAAATAAAATTAAAATATAAATGGGAAAGATCATAATAAAGTCCTATACACAACTACACTAAGTTTCACAGGTGAGAAAAACGCCTATAATATAAGCAAGTTTAAAAATAATGATACTATCAAATCTTTCCAAGGTTGCCCTAATTTCACCAGGCAAATTTCAACATCATAATACTACAGAACAAAGCTGAATCAAGTCACCCAATCATAAACACATCGTTTAGAAATAATGAAAATGCTGATTTCCTCTCTGGTTTTCCAAATCCATATCACCTCATTCGATCAGAAAGTTAACCCAATTCGCCCGGTTTTAACTTTTCTCCATGTTTTTCCTATCGAACCAGGCAACTGCATAGATCGTACCTTCAACTTAGGCAATGGCTGGTATCTTTCCCTCCACCTCCCCCAACTATAGAAAGCTAAACACTATAAATAAGATTCCAATTCTTCATAAATAAGATAAATACAATATACAAATTAATTAAATTTAAAATAATAAAAATTTACAAGATATAAAACATCAGTGATAAAAAGAACACACACACGCTGTCTCAATTTCTATACAACCAGCCACTTCAACGAATTTTCAATCAGGGACTTTATTTACAAAAGTCTTTAATTTTATAGTAGTTTCGAAATTGATCTTTCACACCATCTCAAATCACAATCTCTAAAGTTATAATATTTACCCGACCTTAAGTGTTGACAGTTTCCTGTAATCGTCTAACAATCAATACAGAGACAAACAATTTATTTACATTTTTAAACATTTCACACATTTCCTATACACATTAGAGATTAACAACTCAACAGTACTTCCTTATTCAGATAACTAACTTCCAATTTTCTATACATGCTCATTGTCACGTAGGCATCATGCAAAGCTTTGACAATATCAACATTGCCTTTCTGTTTTTTCTTCTTTAAACATCTTAAGCTTATTTTCACTCAAGCAAGTCACAACTTAAACATTAGAAACAGTTTTTCTCTATATCTTATTTAAAGTTTAAATAAGACTACAATCGTTTCAAAAGCAGACAACCTTTGCCCATTTAGTTTGTCTTCAACTTTAGAAGGAGTAACAATACATTATCTCTCTCACACAGCAAGTAAAATTTTAAGAAATGGTACAATCTAAAACTATGGCCAAATAATATTCATAAATCGTACAGGCCAAGGAGCAAAGTAATAATATAAGTTCGCCCACAAATGAATAAAATTATTATTTTCCCCTAAAATTAAAGGAACCTCTTGTCTCAAATTGAGCGCAAAAATCAAACATTTACATTAAAGAGAAAAAAAGTTATTTCTTAAAATATTAATTCCATCTAATCTCACACATATAATCTCTATGATTACTACCTCTTTTAGAAACTGACCAAAATGTTAAAGAGGAGGAGCGGTCAACGGGCGGGCAGAGCATGAGCTCTCACGCTACGCAAGTCTCTCATTAACTTAGGTTAGGATAGACTGTCATCTTCTGTAAATATTTCACTAACCTACTTCACTCTGTTAACACAGCTCGTGTTCGTATGGTCAACGGGAGGGCACACCCTCTATAATTTAAAATCTACCGCACTCTCTGACGTCACATCTCTCGACCAATCAAATCAAAATTGTAACGATCTTACATATTGGCTACTTAGGATGCACCGCTTAGGCTCTAGATGTGCTTGTACTTTTGAAAATTGTCCGGACGTCATCTATAGAATTGAAATTAACATTTTCCTTCCTTCTTGCATATAAATGAACAGTTTACTTGAATCGTGAGTAAGCAAAATATCATTCCAGGTCAGTGTTATCTATGAGGCATTCCTCTTATCGCGACACCGTGTAGTAAAAAAATAACAGAATTACACCTACTATTAGTGTTAATTATGAAGACTGGAAAATATTGAGAAGTTCACACAGAAAATGAAGTTCAGAAGCTTTCCAGTCAAGACAGCAAAACTCTTCAGCGCCTATGGCGACATTTTGTAGATCCGAAGTAACAAGTTCAATTCCCATCACGTTTGCACCTTCGATTTAGCACCTGTCTTGAATCAGTTTACAACCCTCTAAACACAATACCTATGCACGTAAAAGCGGCAGAAAGTTTGATATCACGTACTTACCATAACTGAAGCACTGATTCCAAAAGCACCTTAAGTCATATAACACTGATTTTAGGAAAACTAAGAAGAGCATAACTGATATACAGATTAACACAGTTCACAGTGAATTAGCTGCTTCCATTAACCATAAGCTCTATTATTCTGAGACTGCGTAAATTATGTCTACTTTATTAAAAGTTCTCATTCTAACAGCAAACACCAGATTATCATGTGATAGGTATAAACGGCCACAAATAGGGTTAACGTGGTACTCCAAAATACAAGTAATTTTTCAATGACTTCAGTTGTTTTTGTGCTCAGTCAGACGCGTTTTTGCGTTATGTGTCAATTTCTGCCGTCAATCAATATGGACCCAAAGTGAACTCGGGGTATTTTGCAATCAGTAATTCAATTGTTTTGAAAGGAAAACATGAAATTTGACAATCAAAAGTATCAAAGCTGCTGCAAAAGTTCATCATCTACCGCACTTCTCGCCAGCAATAATATTTGATGAAATACGGTAATGTATGCTACAATATAGCCAAACAGATTTAGTTCAAATTAGAGGAGCAGAAACCGAATTATCACACTGCATAAAGATATATTGTTGAAAAAATCGTCAATGTAATACAGGCTGATAATAAGAGAGCCACATCAATACTCAGCACTGCTATTGAAGAATCCTCTTACTTGTTTAGATGGAATTAAAACAAAATTGGATATCAAAGCACATAGAAACCTCCATGAAATACTGTTCACTGCCAATAAGAATATCATTGAATTGAAGAACATCTATTCAGTTGTGCTGATACCACTACAATGATTTTGAAGTATGGAAAGTGCAGAATTAGAAAATGCCGCTCCTGCTGAATATTGGAAGAGTGCTAAGTAGAAATTGTACACATTTTATACAATATGGCTGCCGTGACGTCATCAGTTTACCAATTAGATGTTTTTAATTTAACGTTGCTGCACGGGACTGTAATTTTTAGGATATATTATTTGGGATGTTAGGTATGTAATCTGAAATTTAGGCGTAATTTTTATTGACATGAGGAAAAATATTACATTTCTTTGATGCAGCGTGTAGAAACTGGTTTCAGATTTGAAACTTCCGCCGTGAAAAGCCCTTATCCCCTGAGATCTGATGTTTAAACTTTTAGTAAGAGTAGACTATGTGATAGATTTTTTAATGTTTATTCTCTGTTTTTTTTTACAGATATAAATAAAATTTTTTGTTCGTGAAATGATTTTTTGTGGTAGTTGAACACGAAGAACCTTACAGCGTTGTGTCTTATTGAAGACTGAATAAGTGGCATGCGTTATCTGCTGGTGAAGCTTGAACTTTATCGTGTTTACTTTTTCGGAAATGACGCGTCACTGAAAATGTACTTACATTTCTTCACTTCGTTTAGAAAACCTTTGAATTGTGATTAGCACAGAGGAGACTGATGATATGTCTAGCATAAACTGAGCGATACCAGTAAGTTTAAATAAAGATAATGGGAAAACTCACGCTTTTGTTTGAATAAACTTTGTAAAGTTATATTTGTGTAGATGAAATCAGAAGAAGTTGCTTATCTAAACATGCAGTTTAACTACAAAGAATGGGTTGGCTTTTTGTTGAAATACAAAGTGTACGGTAAAAGTTTGGTGCATAATTTTAATAACGATTTTGAACTTTGTTAGTCTACCAGATTAAGAAAACGTGACTCTTGATATCTACATACGATTGAAATGCATGATTGTAGGAAAATGAGGTGTATAAAAGCTGTAGATATTTTAACATTCATCATTGTGTTTCAATCGAAGCGCATGGTATTTATTTAGTGTTTGCTTACTGTATTCTATTCCTTTGGAAGAAAGATAAACTTTTATATTATGTTGAATTTAATTTACGAGATTGTTTTGACAAGTAATTAGTTGTTTTTTTTCTCATTTTTTGATTTTCGCATTGAAAGATTTTGACCTGATTCATGCTATTGAGCTTATGAAACTATGGAAAGTCTGAGAAATCCTCACCTAAAATAATTAGTTGTAGAGTACAAACCATTAGGCATCATTTTCTCGCGCTTATATTACAACGTTTGAATTTAAATTTTATTTATGGCCTTTTGGTAGGGAGATAAGCCAAGGGAAAAAATTGGGTAGGTGTCGCCAGAGCCTGTGTTGAAGGTGCCATCTTCCGGCATTTGCCTGATATGACAGAGGAAAAGACATGGAAAAACCTTAGAGAAAATGATCCACCTTCGTAGGGTCAATCAACTCATTTGGGTCAAGTGTGGATAGACTCACCTAATCTGAATTTTATTTATGGCCTTTAGACAGCGAGATAAAGGAAGGGAAAGAATTCAGTCAGCCAGGGCCTGTGTTGAACGTGCCATCTTTTGACATTTGCCTGATGTGAATGAGGAAAAACCATGGAAAAAACCTTCGACGTTCTGAGGCTCAATCGAGTTTTTTGGGTTAAGTTTCGGACCGAGTCATCTGATTTGAATTGTATTTATGGACTTTAGGCAGCGAAATAGGGAAAGGGAATGGATTTGGTCAGCCAGGGCCTGTGTTGAAGGTGCCATCTTTTGACCTTTGCCTGATGTGACTGAGGAAATACCATGGAAAAAACCTCCGGGAAAATGATTTGTTTCCTGTATGCTAGGAAAACACTCTACGACTGACACGGCGGCTTGGTTATATATATCTTTTGCTCGCGCTGATATACCATAGTTTGAATTTGAATTTTATTTATGGTCTTTAGGGAGCGAGATAGGTGTAAGAAAACATTCAGGAAAAACTATGGTGGTTTGCCACTGCCTTTTGATCGTATGAACTACATATCATAAGGATAGGATTTATAGTTTAAATTCGATTTCAACACGTGAGTTTTAACTGGCTATACAACTTTGAATCCCTTTATTTCTAGAGACAGCGAGCGTAACTAATCATAAAATCCAAGATAAAAGTAACCACCCGAACCGAGGTATGGTATTGAAGTGATTATTTTACAGATAAATTAGACTCTGGCTATGGTGTGTTCAAATTTTGGAACGTTATTTTGACTCATTTTCGGACGTCATAGAGTGTTGAAATTGTGTAGGGTGCGTGCCAGAAAGGGGTGAACTAATTACCCTTTACTTAATAAACTTGGAACATGCTACATGCTGATGTATTTTACATTATTTTTACTAGTTCATATTAGTTTGTGATGTCCTCAAATCTTGATATGCTAATTTAACTCACTTCCGAACGTTGTTGAATGTTGAAATTTTGTAAGATGAGTACCAGCAATATGTGAACTAGTAACCCTTTGTAACTATTCCACCGTAAGCAATATATTCTTCAAGGTACCGTTCGCCCTCTCCATTCAGAGCTGAAAACGGGTCACTTTTGGTTAGCTGATAACCCGGTCTGGTCCAAACATAGATAATTCGTTCTAAAAGTTAAATTGATAACAGACATTTGGCTGGAGTGATTGAGAAAAACTCATGGAAGAAAACCTCACTAAAAATTTCAGAGCTGAAAACGTGTTACATTTGGTAACCCGATAAGCAGATCCGACCAAAACATAGGTGATCCGATCTGAAAACTTGAACTGAATAACGCATATTTACCTGGTGTGGCTGAGGATGAAATGCAGACTATAATGCAATAGGTAACATTCGCTTGGGCTAAAAATAGGATAAAGAGCAAGGGCTTCTCATGCCTGGTGGTCTGAGGTGTACTTCACTATGATAGAATTCTAGTTATTTGAACATATTTATATTTAGAATCATTATCATTAGTATTCCACCCAAAACGATATATTCTTCAAAGCAGACCCTCTGCATTCAGAGCTGAAAACGGGTCACTTTTGGTAACCCGATAACCACGACTGATCGAAACATATGTGATCCGGTCGAACTGAACTGAACTGGTCTTGTTGAACTGAATAACCCATCATAAGCCGGTCGGAATGAGTCAGGACACCTAAGTGAAATCCACCACACATATATACATACACACACACACACACACACATTTATATATATATATATATATACGTATTTTAAGCACGGACTTATGGGGAACCTACATGTATAAACATAGACTTGTGAGGAATCTGTATAAACACCGAGTTGTGGGGAAACTGCGTTTGGAAACACTGACTTGTGGGGAACGCAAATAATTTGATATAATTTAAAATAAGCATCTACACATGCGTAAAGAGAGAGAGAGTAAATAAGTAGAGCATCTGGTCATGGGCGAAAGAATTGTTACCCTATAGAAACATTGTACTATCCTGTGAAGCCTCAGTCTGAGATATTTAGCTGAAGCTATTGAATCAACTTACCCTTTTCAAGTGTGAAATTGCCATTGTATTAATACTTTACTCTTTTATTATGTGGAAAAATGGTAATAGTAATTTGAAGGAAGATTAAATTAATAAAAATGTTACCCATTTTTGCCCTGTAAAGAATTGTTACTCTTTAACTGAAGATAAGAATTGATTATTATTAATCAATTTAATTGATTATTATTATTATTATTATGATAATATCTTATTTCAGATTTTAATTACTTCTTTGAAATTGAAAAGATACTGTCCTAGTACTGATACTATTGCTGGTACTGCTGTTGCTTGATGCTGTTGTTTTTTTATTGAGTGACGTATTATTTAGGGTAATTAGATTTTATATTTTACCGTATGAATTTTTGGGAATATGGTGATAATATTTAATAACTTACCTTTTACGCATGCTTAGACAATAGTATAGCTTTCATAAAGGATGTTTTAAGTGATTTTAATATTGTGAATAAGAAAATTATCTTGGCACATTTTTGGGGTAAGTTTAACGAAGCATACCCAATGAAGAAAACCGACACCAGGCAGGGTCGGGCAGCACTCGGTTCCAAATCGTCAGGCCGACATCCCCAAAGGCAGCAAAAACCTTCCAGAAAAAGGTTTGTTTTGGCCGGCGTCGGCCCGATTATTTCCCGCCCATACCCTGAACATTTCCCAACAGTCACAGTGGGGCACTAGGCGTTTGCCGCCGTCGGCACAGCTAAGACGGCCCGCATATGAAACGGGTTTAGTTGGCCAAAACAAAGCATGAATGCTGTCTATTGGTATACACACAGTTAGTTTCATTTTATCCGTTGCTCTCATCATGATTTACGATGTTAATTTTCCAACAGTAAGTAATCCCAGTGGCTGCTGTGGGATTCGAACACAGGAACGATCTGCACTTCTCGTTGGTAGCTCGTCGTCTTATCCCCTCATACGTGGATCTACGTTGTGAGCTTGCTGCTCTTTTACGGTATATGTATTAACATACAGTCTAGAATGCAGTTGCTACGCGTTTTTCACCTTCATATACAAATAAAAATAAAGAATACTTTCCTTTTTTCTTTCTTATGTGCAGTTTTTCTTTAAGACCTTGATCATAGCTGCACTATTACATTTTTATTTCTCAATAAGTGTAATATGTCGCCTTAGAAAACACACAAAAAGCGAAATCTGTGTCATAGATTACCGCCCTATTAACAAAATCAAATATTCGTTGAAATAGGCTATAGTTTAAAATTCAATTTTTTCAACATTCAAACGAGAACATGAAAAATGTAGTAAGTTTCATTGTATTTACTTGCTTTGTATTTTGTGACATTTTTGCCAAAAGACGAATGAAATTAAGAGATAAATATGTTTTAATGAAATAAGAATATTTTAATATTAGAGAGTTACAGCCCTCGGCCAGAATTCGGCCCATACAAATGCTGCCGCCCACATTTCAACCGTCGGTGTAGAGTCGAATTGAAAACAAGTGTTGAGTGAAACCCGACGATTATACCTGGCACCTGCAAATGATTTTCCATGCTCTATAATGCATATCTTAGAAGTTTCATATATCTGTGTCTCGCTTTCCACAGTATTTACCAGGTGTATGCATAAGTAGTTTTCGGTTTAACTAAGAGATGGCGCCAGCGTTAAGTACGCAACGTATTCATTTTGTTCGTCTGGCATTAAACTACAAACACACACAAGTTGAGTCCGCCAAACACTAGCGTCTTTGTTTTATCGTTCAGTGATCATGTCGAAGTTTGTGCCTGAAAAAGAACATTTGCGGCACGCATTGCTTTTCTTATTTAATCAAAAGAAAAAGGCTGTTGAAAGTCATCGTGTGCTGGTAGAAACATATGGTGAACACGCTCCATCGATTAGAACATGTGAGACATAGTTTTGACAATTTAAAAGTGGTGAATTCAATATAAAAGACAGTGCGCGCTCTGGTAGACCGCAAAAGTGCGAAAACGAGCAATTGCAGTGTTATTGGAGGATGACCCAACTCAAACTCAACAGCAATTGGCAAAAGCATTAAACGTGTCACAAGAAACAATCAGCAGACGTTTACGAGCAATGGGGAAGATCAATAAACTGGGTAAATGGGTCCCACACAATTTGAATGAACGTCAAATGGAAAATCGCAAAGTCACTTGTGAAATGCTGCTTCAACGCCACGAAAGAAAATCCTTTTTGTATCGAATTGTGACGGGTGACGAAAAATGGATTTATTTTGAAAACCCGAAGCGGAAAAAATCCTGGCTTTTCAACACCAAGGCCAAATATCTACGGCAAGAAGACCATGCTTTGTATCTGGCGGGACCAGAGCGGTATTGTGTATTATGAACTCTTGAAGCCCGGCGAAACCGTTAATGCACAACGCTATCGCCAACAAATGATTAATTTAAATCACGCATTGATAGAAAGACGACTGGAATGGGCCCGAAGACATGGCAAAGTGATTTTGTTACACGACAATGCGCCGTCTCATACAGCAAACCAGTGAAAGACACCTTGAAATCGCTTGGATGGGACATCCTTCCGCACCCGCCGTATTCCCCAGACCTGGCGCCATCTGACTATCACCTCTTCGCATCAATGGGGCACGCGCTCGCAGAGCAGCACTTCAGCAATTTCGAAGGCGTTGGAAAATGGCTCGACGAATGGTTTGCCGCAAAAGACAAGCAGTTTTTCTGGCATGGTATGCATCATTTACCTGAAAGTTGGGCGAAATGCGTAGAAGCCGATGACCAATATTTTGAATAAAACAAAATTAATTTCCCTTGAAAATTACGTGTTTTCTTTACCACAAAAACCGGCAAAAACTTATGCATACACCTGGTTTATGCAGTTTTTTCAAAAGATTGGAGAGTTACAGCCCTCGGCCAGAATTCGGCCCATACAAATGCCGCAGCCCACATTTCAACCGTCGGTGTAGAGTCGGGTTCAAAAAAAGTGCCGAGTGAACCCCGACGATCCTAATTGTCATTTGCAGTTGATTTTTTATTCTTTGTAATGAACAAATTTATGACTAGTGTAGATGTATCGTAACTATAATTGATTTTAATTGCAGTTGTTTTCCGCTGACTGTCTGAGATAGTTGGTGGCCTGCCTTGTTCTCGACTATTCTTGCCGTCATATTCCCAAATCCCAACCCCATTGTCCGGACAAGGGAGGGAAAAACACTTTCCCACCCTTTTGCCAACCATTTTCACAAAACGTACTGGTGTGATTGGTGCACTACAAGAATTAATTTAAGCTAATTACATCACTCCTGGCTTCGTTCTTTTTAGGCCACTTTGACAAAAGGATTTTTTGCCTAACACACCCATTTGGCGTTGGTCCGCTGGTGGACCGCCTTTAAATGTGACATTTTCCCGACTGTCACACCCCGGACACCGGGCCGATGGCGGCAAAAATTTGACCGTCGGTGTTGGGGCACATTTTCTTCACTGGGTAGCTTCCTTCGAACACTCGTGTGTGAAAACTTTTAGGGCGGAAATCCGACTCTGAGCAGACTATTGAACTTCTTTACTTAGGAATGGGTGTAGATAAAAAGGGACACAAGATACCTGTAGGAGCTGTTTAGAAAAACACAGACAACCATCCTTTCACTAAGAGTCAATGGATATTAACAATGTGCAATGATACCATATCAGTGTTAAGTTTTGAGAAATAAAACTTGCTTTTAGTTCTTGGTAACTTATCAGTTTTATGAAGTTTTCTCACGTTGTTAAAGAAGACTTCTTTTTGTTATACTAACCCATTCATTTCTTCTTATGTGACTTGTACATCTGAACTTATAATACAAGGATCAAAATTATTTAGATGAGCAAATATTTGTAGTTTTGAAGAATACAAAAAAAGTTATCCTAAGGAATACATGTTGACCGGTTTTTATCTCAACACTGCTTCGAAATAACTAGTATTATGAATTATACCATATACTTCTATGAACGTAATTGACGTTGATGCGAAGTGGAAAAATAAAAAGACTGTAGCTTTTTTAATAATTTTGGATTAGGGTGAATAAGACATAAATTGAAAGCGAGAATCAATGAGTATCTGTCATCGCCAGGCCAGTATTTATGTACCTGAGAACCAAAACAGCGCAAGTCCATTTTTGGCTTAAACGTGATTAATGAAGTTTTTTGTACAGAAGGACCGTCACATATTGGCTGCATCATTCTAGTTGTAAACATAAATATAAAAAAGTAAATGTATTATGTAGGTTGTCCATTTGGTTTTCATGTGAATGGAAGTAGGATTTTCGTGATTATGGCTCTTAGGTATAGATTTGATAAAATTGTTTGTTTCTACTATACGCATGTCAGCTGAGTCCATATCTTGACCATGTTGGGCGAACGTAAGCCATAATGTTACCTCCCACATAATTCATTTTATCTTAGAGCGATGTCGTGCAATGTAAAATGTTTTTTTAATAACGTTGACTATGTTTAATATAATATTACATGTTTAGTATTACTTACATATAGTAATTAACGTATGCTTATCAATTTTTCATTTTCTTGTTATTAAATGTTTTCAGCAATTTTCAAAACCCAAATCAAAGAGTTTCCAATTCAGTGGCGGCGAGTTCGTCTGCGCCATCAGTGACGTCGGTTTCGTCAGCAATGAAAGTCAGTACAGAATACGGTAGTGGATAGGCATTGTACCGAGACCGAGACTAAGGTCCATGAATCGAGAGGAGACCAAGACACTATTCATCGAGACTTACTCAAGATGCATCCAAGACCGAGACGTATCCCTCGAGACGAGACCGGGACTTGCCTCTTGAGACTATAAGCTTTATTTTCATGAATGTCGATAATATTAATTTAATGCTTTTGTTGATGTTGTTTCATACTAGGAGTCTTGTGACAATTAGTTTCATTCTGATAAATTTTATTTAACATTTTATACTGTAGTTTAAAAAAAAATGGCTGTAAGTATTATTAGTAGTCAAGTTATCAGTGCCAAACTTTTTCTGTTGTCTTTCAATAATAATATAAAAGTGTTTCGGGGACGGATAAATACAGATATTTATTTTCTTCTGAGAATTTTCATCTGCTTTCTCCCTGCTGATAATCATTTACTACTGTTGACAATCACCCATTTATATCAGCTTCAGCTAGACCAGTCCCGTAAAGACTAAAGCATACCTCAAAATTCAAAACTGTCTAAATTGTAATATAGATCTTGTATTTCATCATTTACTTATTATATTTTTTTAAAAACGGAAAGATTTGTGCAATACTAACCTGTACCTTGGAAAAGCTCGGGACAACATATTTGTTTCTACGAATATGGAAACAAGTAAGTCGGAGCTCAGTCGCGGGACACCTCAACAGCACCTCAACTATTTTCGTAGCTCTGATAGTTCCTGATTGGAAAGTTATCAACAGACAGACATAGCGATTTATATGGCTTCCCAGCACTTGTTACTGAAGCCTAAATGTTGTGTAAAGTTTCCCTGTAGGAACTTCTTGGTTTATGCAGAAGAAATGCTACACAACCTATCACGTAAATATACCTGTATATTCGATAAAAACAGTACTGTTTTTATAAAAATCAAGTGAGGCGGAGCGAACGCCAAATTTGGATTATCTGTATGTAGTTGGTGAAGTTTCGCCGAGACTTTTCGACCAACAACTCAACCACCTTCGTAGCTCTAATAGTTCCTGAGTCGAAAGTTCTCGACAGTCGGACGTAGAGGTGATATAAGATTGTACATAGTAATGACTTAGGCACAGTAAAGTTTTCTACGTACTAATCTATGCTTTGCTAGGATTGTTAGAGTGACATTTCAATCTAATAACACGGCTTATTTGAAATATCAATTTGCTTATTTCAGTTTATAGGATTTGCGATACGCTACTTGAAAGTAGTGCCTACGGAGAACACACTTAACTCTTTTCTTTTTGCTTTAATGTATGGACGTAGAGCTGTAATCCATACCTATGACTTACTTCTTTAATTAGTCAGTCGCTAAAGTAATTGATTCGTGTGGCTATGAAGTTCAGTAAATGCTATTTTCAATTTCCTAGTATTTGACTATTTTATTATTTCCTTGTACAAAAGTTCACAATAAGTTAAATTTTTGTCATGTACTGTGCGCTGCTAAAATGGTTGCTAACGTTGCTAGGAATTCTTAGGGATGTTTCGCTGAATTTTTATTAATTCATATTGTCTTACTGTAATGGAGGAAAACGCAGAAACTTTTCGTATGATTATCTGGATATTTTTCGTTTTCAGTTATGCACATGAGCAGAATGAGAAAAATATTTCTTATCGTAGCTTTCCATGCAATGTTGACCAAGATTTTGCTGCCGCCAGTTTGTTTGTTCTGATTTTGGTAGAAATGGGAAATATTTTGAGTAAATGGGAATTCCGAACCCTAATTTACAATTACATAAATTATTAAAATGTGGCGTAAGTGGTGGGATCAACTTAGTTTATATTTTCGGGACTCAGCCAACATAATTCTAACACTCTATACTGTTTTCTTTTAACTGGAAATTTATAGGAGTCCGAACGAAGCTGGATTATTGACTAAAGAACCAGAGTTCAAATCTTTTTTAGAGTTCTGTTTGTTTTTTGGCTCCAAACATTCCTGAGAACTGTATGATGGATGACTTATTTTTAGCCAAATTACTGAAAATTCCCAGTTAAGTATGGTTGCCTAGTTTTTCTCAGGAATGTTTCGACAAATTTTTAACGATGTATGTTCATCTATTTCTATAAATCTGTTAGAAAAGTTCGACTAGAATGTATTTTCTTATTTTTGACGTAACATTTATTCAGTCAAAATAAATCTAATTTAGAAATATCAAAACATAAATATTACGTATATCAATTTCAAAATTTGTGATATAACATGGATCTGTTTCCATAATAGAAATATTTTTATATTTCTCACTTGTTGGCATTCTATACATCCTAGCTAAAGCTTTATATTACTATAAAATCGTAATGTTTTTGTCTTTATTCTAGAATATTATTTCTAATCTAAACCCAAAATTAACTATCTAACAAACTACGTTAATATCATATTAATATTCTTGTTCTTTTACTGAGATCGGAAAGGCTGAATACCCATTTCAAATAAGTCAAGGGCAAGCAGTTTGAAGTCTATCGCCTTTCGAGACTCTCGAGACGAGACCGAGATAGGAGCTAGACTAACGTGTCAAGACTCGAGACCGACAAAAGACATCGAGACCAAGACCAACACCGGAATTTTTAGATCGAGACGAGAGCAAGACCAAGACTGTCCTAAAAATTTGAGACGAGAACGAGACTAATGCCAGTCTCGTCTCGATCCATCCCAATTAGTGGAGGAGGTGACCTCTTTTGTTACAGTCAAAGTTATATCCTACCATCAGTAAATCCCGCCCTACGTTCATCAACGCCAAGTATAGGTTAAAGGAGGAACGAAGAAAGTTTTGAAAATTTCCATCAATAAATTGAAGAAAATATAAGATGCGGAAAGCTCTCCGCGGCGGTCAGTGCTGATTATCTATACTATGAAACGACTTCAAAGGGAAGCTCGGGAGAAAAACTTCAGAACAAGTATAGCAACCTCGAGGTTTTTATTCCAGCTTTACCAACAGTTCACCCTATTCTAAATCATTTACGAAAGACATTTTAAAAGAAAATACTTCTTTATTCGCCAATTGGACATCTTCGGAATCAACAATTCTTAGTTGGTGCTAAATTATCCTGTGTCAATTCTATTATATCCTCCTCCAATAACCCTCTTCATCTGTCCCCTACGTCGGTGTCAACGACTTCTTCAGGCATATCGTCATCATTGTCGCGAAATTTTCAATCATCGGTCACCGCTAAACTTGCCGATTCAGCAATCAGAAGATTAGACTGTGTGTGAGTTTAAGGACTGTGATGTTCGGCATGGTTTGAGCCAGTTTTACTCATGCTCGCCTTAATCGATGAGGACGATTAGGTACATGATTAGGTCCACTTCCTCCCCGTTATGCGGTAGTAATGACAACAGGGACCGAAACTTGATAGCACAGAAGTAGTGAAACCTCGCGCTACTTATTGACATCAATGTTAGAGGTTACACGATGTGATTACTACCAAAGGTGTTTGAATTTAAACTTTCGTTGAACAAAAAAACTATTTGTAGCTCCAATGTTCTGCTCATTAGCAAACAACTCAGAAACAAGCATTTCTAGCTGGACTAATCGAGTAAAGGTTTATGATTATACTGATAGAATCCCGGCATGAGTATGATTGTAAGATACGGGAAGAAAGAAATATACAGTTACAAAAGCACTCAGAGTATAACCATGATCTATTACGTATAAAATATTAAATCTAAAGATCCAATGAAGTTCAATTCTAGGAATGAAAGATAACATACGTAGTATTAACAAAGAATGTAACATTGCGAAGTTTGAATTTACAGTGAAAAACTTGGTTGCAGAAGAAACTTTTATTCTACATTTTTATAAATGTTGCTTAATAAGATGAAGGAATTTCATTTTTTAAATTTTATGATTCCGAAGTTACACAAAAACGTTATGAACAAGTTTATAACAAGTACAGTTTGCCTTTAAAATGCTTTGTTTTAACTTAAGTTTACATTTTATAGTTTCTAACTTGTATAAAGTAAAATGTCTCTCAACTTTTAACTTATACAAAGAAAAGAAAATGTAAATCGCAGTTTGCAACAAACAAATTTAGTTTATATAAAAACTGTTTCCTTTTTTGTCATTCATAATTTTAACTTTTATAAAAAACTGTTTTCGTGTTCACTTTACAAATTTTGATTTCTGGTTTTCTTGAAAAAGTTTACGTACAATAAAATTATCATTTTAACTTTACAAAAAATGTAAACGTAATTTGCACCTTGTAACACAAATATTCCATACTTTTAACAAAGTTTTGTTATAACTTCAATTAACAGCTTATAGTTTATAACTTGTTGAAAGTAAAATTTTACTCCAACTTTGTATCAAACAAACTTTTCCGTACTTTTAAAATAGTTTGTTAGAGCTTAAGTTTACGATTTGTAGTTTGAAACTTACACAAAGTAAAATGCTACTCACAACTTTTAAGTAGTAAAATGTTATCAGCAAGTTGTAACAAAAAGTTTGTCACATTTTCAAAAGCGTTTTCTCCATAATTTAACTTTTCTGTTTCTATTTCAAAACGTGTACGAAATAAAAAAATATTATTTTCATCTTTTCACAAGTTATTTATTCTACTTTTCAGTTTACACTTTATAATTAATAAATAAAATATTTCATTCCCAACTTTTTAATAAAAGTTTTTTGTTCTTAAAATGATTTGTTTTAACTTTGGTTTACACTTTTTAGTTTATAACTTACACAAAGTAAAATGTCACTTAGATCTTTTAACTTTACCAAAGTAAAATATCATTCACAACTTCGCAACAATAAGTCTAACTTTTACAAAACTCTTATTTCCGTGTTTTTACTTTTACAAAAAATTTCGTTGTTTTTAGAGAAAAAGTTGTTTTCATTTTAGAAAAAGTTTTCTCCTTTTTACATAAATGCTTTTCCCTTTTAAACGAGTTTTTTCGTTTTTGTTTTACTGTTACAGAAACTTCTTTCGAATTTGGTTTTTACAGAACATTTCTTCGATTTTGTTTTATAAAAATGTTTATCTGTTTATAAAAAAGTTTTTTCTTTTTCTTTTAGTTTCACAAAAATATTTTCTGTCTGTTTTAGTGTAATAAATATTTTTCTCTTTTTATACAAAAGTGTTCCCTGTTTTTTGCTTACTAAAAGGTTTTGTTTCACAAAAAGTTTTCTGTTCTTGTTTTGAAGAGATTTTCTGTCTTTCACTATTTATTTTATAATAATTTTTATATTTTTCTAGTTCATAAACAAAATGTATTCACAACTTCGTAACAACAAGAGATTTTCCTGCATCAAAGATGTGAAATAAAAAAATGTAATCGCTAAGTTGTACAAAAAGTTTACTGAATGCAAACAAAAAAATCATGTTGAAGCTTTAAGTTATATAAAAGATTTGTAGCAGAGAATACTTTCACCAATGGAAGTACAGAAACAAAATAAATAATACAAAAAATAAAACATGAGTGTAAAGTGTTAGTGTTTCGCCATTCGAACATTCAAACTTAAGTTTAAAATTTAGTCATAAATATATATAACAATTTTTTTTTAATATTTTAACTTTAAAAAAGTTTCTTAAATAAAATGTAAGTTACAGAAATATTAAGTTTTATCAAAAGTAAAATTCTATTTTAACAATAGTGATAATAAATGAAGTTGTAAAAACTAAATCGTGATCATTAAAAATTTAAACTCTTTGAAGAATGCAGAAATAAAATTTAAGTTAGAGAAAATTTTAACTTGTTTAATAACCTGATACTGCACACAGTTTCCGATTTCTAAAATCCACAATATTTTTAAGTCGAGTACAATTTTGACTTACACAGAACGTTTCTTAATTGCAGACAAGAAACAAATTGTTGGCATCGAATTAAAGGTGCTAAAGAATAACAAATTGTATTTCACTGCTTCATGTAACATGGAGGTTTTATGCTAATTAAATTTTAAAGGTGAAGATTTTTACTGAACTCTGTATTTGCTTTTCTAATGTAAAAACTATCATTCAGTTTACAACTGATTTTAGGGTCCACGGTGGCTCAGTTGGTAGAGTGCTCTCCTCTGGTGCTAGGGGTCGTCGGATCGATCCCTGCTCATCCCATGTGGGCTTTGTGGTGGACAAACACCGTGTGCGTGGATTTTCTCGGGTGCTCCCGTTTCATCCCACTTTTTTCATTCTACCAATTCATCCCATCATCATCCATACGGCCTGAGCCAAAGTTGCTTATAGGCCTTAGAAATGAATTAAAAAAAACTGATTATACTGGTATGGTGAATACCTAACTTAATCTCATACATGCCTATACGTATACAACAACTTTACGTTCACGGGAAACTACACGTTTCCTTTTATCGGCAATTTAATCATCATCTGCCGATACCGTCTTTGAAACATTTCCAAATATATCTTTAAAAGTTACACGGGAAACAACTAACTAAGTCCTCGGGGTGTCGTGGATCAAACCTTACGGGATTATATTAGTTTCGATTTATTATCAACTCTGCCATCATCTGTGTGATAGAGTATTTCAAACATTTCCCCACACCTCTTTGAAACTTATACGGGTAGGAACTAATTGAATCTTCTCAGCAAGTCCCTAGTCACCTTCCGTCAAGTTTCCATGTTTCAGCCCCTGTGAAATGAGTTATAACACATAAAAACAGATACACACACAGCACAAATATTATACTTACTTCAAGTAGTCATAATAATACAACATTTATGATTTTACCCGTTCAAAGTTATACATTCTACCACCACACCATAAATGTATGCCTGTTTCATGGTGTACTTTTTCTTTGTCAAAGGGTATAAAAAATTCGCAGAATTATTTTACTGAGAATGTTGTCATTTTCAAAATTAGTTCGAAATTTAAATATGAGAGGCAATAGTAGCTCTAGTTGTCATTTCCAGGACTGTCTTAAGTTAGCTATAGAAGAAGAAGAAGAAGAAGAAGAACAACAACAACAACAAAGATTTCCAGGGTTGTACGTTTATATTTTTGTAAAGTTACAAAGACATTTTTCTTTTACGAACATTTTCTTCTTAAGAACACTAGAAATCAAAATTTGTGAAGTGAACACGAAAACAGTTTTTTGTAAAAGCTAATATGATGAATGACAAAACAGGAGACAGTTTCTTTATTAAACTAAAAGTCTTTGTTGCAAGCTGTCATTTTCATTTTCTTTGTGTAAGTTAAAAGTTGAGTGATATATTACTTTGTACAAGCTACAAACTATAAAGGGTAAACTTAAGTTAAAACAAAACATTTTAAAGGTAAACTAGTTATAAACTTGTTCATAATGTTTTATGTAAGTTAGGAATCACAAAGTTTATGAAAACAAAAATGAAATTTCTTGTTCATGACATTTACGTTTCTTCATTTTATGAAGCAACATTTATGAAAACTCAGAATAAAAGTTTATTCTGCAGTAAAGTTTTTCACTGTAAATTCAAACTCCCAATGTTACATTATTTGTTAGTAGTATATATTTTATCTTTCATTCCTAGAATTGAACTTCATTGGACCTTTAGATATAATATTTTATACGTAATAGATCATGGTTATACTCTGAGTTCTTTTGTAAGTGTATATTTCTTTCTTCCCGTATCTTACAATCATACTCATGCCGGGATTCTATCATTATAATCATAAACCATTGATCGAATAGTCCAGCTAGAAATTCTTGTTTCTGAGTTGTTTGCTAATGAGCAGAACATTGGAGTTACAAAGAGTTCCTTTTTTCGTTTAACCAAATTCGAAATTCAAACATCTTTCATAGTAATCACATCGTGTAATCTCTAACATTGATGTCAATAACTAGTGCAAATATATTTCATTGTTTTGCTTTAAGCAAAAACCATTGGATTAAAATCATATTCCTATTCATTGTACAAACCTAAAGAGTCTGTATTTGTATACTTACTTTTTGCATTTTCAGAACGATAAACTGTAATATCTTGAGGTTAAATGCGTTTATGTTTTAGTAAAGTTAATACTGTGATTCATTCGTTCGGCAAATCGTTCCTATGTAATATAACTTTTTTAAAGAACTACAATAGCTAAAATGAAATGTAAGTATACCTTATTTTTGGATACTTTTCTGATAGTTAAAGGAAAGTCTCTTTTATATCAAAGGTTAAATAAAAAGAGTATATATTTGGAGTGTTTATTTTAGGTAAATACAAACATGTACATATAGACAATATTGATATCTTTTAAGAACTTAGTGACTGCTTCTTCAAAAGTGCAAATATTATTTTACATAAATGGGGAATAAGAATAAAGGTTACAGTGACTTGAATGTATATAGAATGTCTATTTTCAACCATTGCTATCTGAGGGGTTACTTAACATAGTTTCTAAACATTATTAATGATTGTAATTCAATACCATTATACTCTATCGCCAAGTAGGAAAACTCACAAAGACAGTAAGTTTCAAAGCGATTTGTCCGTAATATATAAAGGGAGCCAAGAAAGTTTTGTTGGTTTTTTTGGAGGTCTGTGTTCAATTGACTCTCACACCGTGGGTTGAATGCGAATAGAAATCAGGAGGTCACTTGTTGGTGTGGGTATAGCCAACATACTACCTTGTTGTGGTAGTTCAGTTACACCGTGAGCGTGCGGAAGGACAGAGTGAACATGGGACCTCCATAGAGCGTCATAAGGGTGTGTATGCTGTACGAGTTCAAAGTGGGGTAAAATGCAGCTGCAGCGGGGAGGAAGATATGCCAGGCCTTTGGTGAGGGTGTCGTGACTACGCGGACAGTGCAGCGGTGGTTTACCAAGTTTACGGACGGTGACGAAACACTCGAAGACGCATCACGTGCAGGAAGACCAACACAGGTACCAAATGAAGATCTTCAGGCAGCAATTGAGGCGAACAGTGACCAGACATATGAGGAACTGGTACTACAATACAATGTGAGTGGATAAACCATTCGGCAGCACCTCCATCAACTTGGGAAGCACTAGAAGTTGGGTCGATGGGTCCCACATGATTTGACTCAGGGCCAGAAGGCAACGCGAGCAGACACCTGTGTTTCTTTGCTGTCTCGTCTGAGGAAGGAGCCATTTCTGGACAGGGTGTTGACATGTGATGAGAAGTGGGTCCTGTACGAAGCTCCACAGCGTCGTCATCATTGGTTAGCATCCCATGAACCGGTTCCAAAACAGCCGAAACCAGCACTGCACCAGAAGGTCCTCCTGTGTGTTTGGTGGACTGCTCGCGGCATCGTGCATCGGGAACTGCTACCAGCTGGTCAGAGCATCATTGTAACTGTGTACTATCAGAAGTTGAGCAGTGTTCAAGAAAAACTAAAAACTCTCGAGCCAGCACTTCTGAATCGCAAAGTGGTCCTCCTGTTACAGGACAACGCTAAGCCCCACGTAGCTAGGATGACCCGGGACATCATTCTACTTCTTGGATGGGAAACACTATTGCATCCGCCATACTCCCCGAACATTGCACCGTCCGATTTTCACCTGTTCCATTCCTTGGGCAATCACCTTAGAGGACGCCAGTTCAAATCAATAGTAGAGGTGTAAAATGCACTTGATACCTTCTTCGCTTCACGGCCCACCAAGTTCTACCGCGATGGAATTCATGGAATTCCAGAACGTTGGCAGAAGGTCGTCGATGCTGATGGGAACTATTTTTGATCTTCCAGGTACGTCTTAGGTGACATATTGATGTTCGAAGGTGTTGGGTGAAAAAGCTACAGAACTTTCTTGCTTACCTTATACATACAATGATTAGTTTACTCACTGTATCTACTTTCTGTAAAAGTTCGATGACTTAAGAAAGGTGACAGTATCATCATCATACTAATTGACACACAAAATATACAATGGCTCATGTTCAGAGTTTATAGCATAATGTCTTTTCACTCACATGAAGAATTACTTACAATTTTATTTTCACATTTTAAAGTATAGATCATAAGAATATCTACACAATTTCCATTATGGCAAATATTATACACAATCTTCACTACTCTTTATTGCCATGTTCTACTACATAAGCATCGTCTGGTAAGTTCCAAAATCGTGGGCGAGTATGCCATGAATGTCATAGAGATGGGGGAGTGGTGGTGGAATTGCCACCTTGTGTTTCGTCAATAGTATTCTCTTTGCTTTCTCCAAATATATCTTTAGAATATCGTCCATAGCAAGTTCAAAGTGTACAAAACCATTTTTAGTGTTTGGATGCGTTTCAAGGTACACTTGGAATATGGCGTCCAGTGTGCGTGGATTTGTAAGAATATTATATACATATTTTCCGTTTTTAAAATGTGTCTTTATGTGTGTATGTATGTATATGTATGTGTATATGTGCGTTTGTCTATATGTGTCTATGTGTGTGTGTGTGTAAGTGTGTCTGTGTCTCTTTCTTTGCGTGTATAAGTGTGTCTGTCAGTGTGTATGTGCGTGTGTGTATGTGCGTGTGTATACGTGTGTACGTGTGAGTCTCTCTCTCTCTTTCTCTGTGTGCACGTATGTATGTATATGTATGTGTGTGGGTGGGTGACTTGATGATGTATTTCATTCCGATTAAGATCGGCTTATGATGGGTTATTCGCTTAAACTTTCACACCGGATCACCTATGCTCTGAACAGACCTGGTTATCGAGTTACCAAAAGTGACCCGTTTTCAGCTCTGAATACAGAGGGTTAAACCTGCTTTGAAGAATCTATCGCTTTCGGTGGAATACTAATGATAATGATTCTAAATATAAATATGTTAAAATAACTAGATTTTTATCATAGTAAAGTACACCTCAGACCACCAGGCATGAGAAGCCCTTGCTCATTATCCTATTTTCAACCCGAGAGAATGTTACCTATTGTGTTATAGTCTGCATTTGATCCTCAGTCACACCAGGCAAATATGGGTTATTCAGTTCAACTTTTCAGACCGGATCCCCTATGTTTTTGGTCGGAACTGCTTATCGAGTTACGAAACGTAACACGTTTTCAGCTCTGAAATTTTTAGTGAGGGTTTCTTCCATGGGTTTTCTCAGTCACACCAGCCAAATGTCTTTTATTCAATTTAACTTTCAGAACGGATTACCTATGTTTTGATCAGAGCGGGTTATCAGCTAACTAAAAGTGACTCGTTTTCAGCTCTGAATCGAGAGGGCTAACCATACCTTGAAGAGTCTATTGCTTTAGGCGGAATACTAACAAGGAGTTACTAGTTCACACCTTGCTGGCACCCACTCTACAAAATGTCAACATTCTATGACGTCTGTAAGTGAGTTAAATTAACGTTGCAAAATTTGAACACACCATAGCGAGAGTCTAATTTCTCTGCAAAGTAATCACTTCAATACAATGTAGCCCGAATAGCGTAGTTGGTAGGGCGTTAGGCTTTTAATTTTCTGGTCCAGGGTTAGAATCCCGATTATTACTTTTATCTTGGATTTTATGCTTAATTTCGCTCGCTGTCTCTAGAAATAAAGCGATTTCAAATTATATAGCCAGTTAAAACTCACGTTTTGAAATCGTATTTAAATTATAACACCTATCCTTATGATCTGAAATTCATATGATCAAAAGGGAATGGCAAACCACCATAGATTTTCCGAATCCTTTCCCTACCCCTATCTTGCTACCTAAAGACCATAAATAAAATTCAAATTCAAACTACGCTCTATCAGCGCGAGCAAAATGATGCCTAATGCTTTGTACTCCACATCTAATTATTTTAACTGAGGATTTCTCAAGTTTTCCAGTTTCTTAAGCTCCATAACAATTCTCAGGTCAAAAACTTTCACTATGGAAATCTAAAAATAAGAAAAATACTACTTAGTTGTCAAAACAATCCCGTAGATTAAATTCAACATAATATAAAAGTTTTTTTTTCTTCCAAAGAATAAAACACAATAAGCGAACACAAAGTAAGTACCAAGCGCTTCCCTTGAAACATAATGATGAATGTTAATATCTACAGATTTTATACACGTCATTTTCCTACAATCATGCATTTCAATGATATATAGATATCAAGAGTCACGTTCTCTTAATCTTTTAATCTTTTAGACTAACAAAGTTGAAAATCGTTATTCATATGATACAAGAAACTTTTTCACTACACTTTGAATTTCAACAAAAAAAAACACACATTATTTCCAGTTAAACTTATGTTTCATCTACACAAATAAAACTTTACAAAGTTTATTCAAACAAAAGCGTGAGTTTTCACATTTATCATTATTTAAACTTACTGATATCACTCAGTTTATGCTGGACATATCATCAGTTAATCTTGTAACAACATTTGAACATGCTGAGCTCATAAAGCAAAGGGTTCTCCTCTGTGCTAATCACAATTCAAAAGTTTTCTAAACGAAATGAAGAAATGTACATATTTTCAGTGATGTGTCCTTTCCCAAAACGTAAACACGATAAAATTTACGCGCATGCCACTTATTCATTCTTCAATAAGACACAACGCTGTAAGGTTCTTCGTGTTCAAGTGTTAGCAATTACGACAAATATTTCTTCCATGAATAAAAAAAAATATTTATATCTAAAAAAAAAAACAGAAAATGAACATTAGAAGATCTATCACATAGCTTACAATTACTAAAAGTTTAAACTTCAGATCTCAGGGCGAAAGGGGTTTTCATGGCGGAAATTTCAAATCTGAAACCATTTTCTACACGCTGTATCAAAGAAAGATCATATTTTCCTCATATCAATCCAAATTACAATTAAATTTCATATTACCTGTGTAACATACCAAATATCAGTTACTAAAATCACAGTCTTGTACAACAACGCTAAATGCAAGAAAATGAAGGGGAAGGGGTGTAAGACCCTAAATAATATTTCCTGAAAATTACGGTCCCACACAACAACGCTAAATACAAAAAACGAGTGGAGGATTCTCACAACATAAGTTTCAAATCTGGAACCAGTTTCTACACGCGATACCATGGATCTTTCCTCCTATCAGTCTAAATTACACCTAAATTTCAGATTACCTACCTAACATCCCATATAATATTTTCTAAAAATCACAGTCCCGTGCAACAACTTTAAGTACAAAAAATCAAATTGATAAGTTGATGACGTCACGGCAGCCATATTGTATAAAATTTATGCTACTTCTACTTTGCTAAGATCGAAAGAGAATTTTCTCCTTCTGATACTCTGATCTTGAATATCTGAGGTACATTCTTTGACGAAATAATTTAGCAAATGTAAATTTAATCTAGTTTTCAATATCATCGTTTACATTTTACAGCATATCACCAAATACAGAAATGGATTAAATAGTTTTCCACCAACAAACTGCGGTTGGAAAGTTATCAAGAATTCACCTATTAATATCATAACTGATTAAGAACCTGTACCTGCAGAGCTTTTCTACATATATCATGCAAGTGTCGTAGAGGCTGCACAAAAGCCAAAAAGGGAGCTGTAGAGAAGCTGGAGTAAAAGATTCAAGTGATCCGTGACGTGCAAACATTGCAATTGTATGTCGACCTTTAATTCTGTTGTTGTTCCATTAATGATGTGATGTTGTTGTTGATACGTAACTAAAACAATTCTTCTCAGTAGCATGAGTAAAATAAACCCATGAGAAAATGGCTTTGATTTACGCAGAAATAAAATAGCACTTGCACGTCCATTTCTTTTCTATGAATTCTTGCAAGATTATTATTTAATCACTAATAAGTATACTAGATATTATTACTTGAGTGTAAAATTTATTTTCATCTCTACTTTCTTACGACGTTTAAAATTAGTTCTTTAAAAGGAAATAAGGACCCTAAGTGATCAGACAAGAAAATTAACATTGCGTTTTGCTGTTACAAAACGGTGTTGAGAAAAATTGCAGAACTACAAGCACCTCTAGCGCCTAAACGGTACATTCTAGAAGAAAAATGAAAATAGCCTTTCTTGTATAGAATGTTGTGCAGATGAATTTTGTAACAACACATTTTGTTCTAAAATGCTTTCCAAGAAAGATATTTATTAAGAAAACTACTTTTGGCGTCATTTTTTTATTTTTCAAGATGATGGCCGAAGCACGAATGGTGAAGGGGTACAAAATTAACACGTTGTTAAGGAAACTTTCCTGAAGAAAATAAAATTTGTTCCAGTTTTCCACCATTTTTTTCGTTTTGATTTACACGGATAATAAAATAGCACTGATAAGAAAGTCTTATGTTCACTTCATTTCAATGAATTCTTACGACATTATTACATAATTACTAATACATATACTAGGTATCATTACTTAAGTATGTAATTTCTTTCCTTAAGACATTTAGATTTTGTCTTCAAAAGGAAATATGAACCCTAAGATTCCGGACAAGAATTAACATTGAGTTTGTCTGTTATAAACCGATGTTGGGAAAAATTGCAGAAATACAGCACCTCTAGCGCCTAAACAGAGCGTCATTTAAAAAATGTAAATAACTTTTCTTGTAGAGAATTTTGTGTAGAGCAATTTTTGTAATAATGCATTTTGTCCTAAAATGCGTTTCAAGAGAGATATTAGGTAGATTTCGAAGGAAAAGCTACCTATTGAGATCGGTACGATATCAAAGTAAATATATATATTAACACGCTGGCGGCCATAATTTTGAAGATATTTGAACCAAATTTTTATATGTTGTTTCTAGGCTTAATAGCTCGGTTAAGTTCGTTAATGAGCAAAATCGGTCGCCATCTTGGATCCAAAATGGCTGCCGAACCCATTGTTGTATAGAATACACAGCCAAAACGGCTGCAGCTAGAAATATCAAATTTGGTAACATGGTTCATTATCACTTGTATGTTACTAAAATATTACATGATGTATCCAAAGACGCCATCTTGGATCCAAAATGGCGGACCTAAAAATCCATTTTCCACACCGTTCAAGCTAGAGATACGAAATTTAGCATAAAGGTGCATTATGACGAGTAGTTTAGGGAAATATTACAGCATTTCGGAAAAGTCGCCATCTTGGATCCAAAATGACTGTCCAAAATCCCTTTTTCCACACCGTTTGATCTGGATAAATGAAATTTTACTTGAATATGTACCATCACAAGTAGGTCACGACAATATAAGAAAACTTTCAAAA
>JAGDQP010024378.1:0-28026 GCA_022664845.1 Lepisma saccharinum | reverse complement strand
AAACTGGCTTGATATTTCCCAGGATAGAATCCAGTGGCGAACGTTTGTTACTGCGGCGATGAACTTGCGAGTTTAATAAGCCAGTTCTTTGTAAGCTAGCTTCAGTTCGTAGCATAGAAATATTCAGCACAAGATGTCGTACATGTGTTGAATTTTCTAAATACATTTAATATTTGAGTATTGCTTATAGCTGCCTGCTTGTCACTTGTCTGCTAATTTGAAAAACACACAATTGCTTTCAGTGTTACAAGTTTATAAGAAAGATCTTTCGGATAAGTTATTAAAAATTTCATACTGAATTTTACATACCGGTCCCAAGGTCACTACTCCGGAACCACCTTTTAATTGACAGAGTGGAGGTGAATTCTACAAAGGTGAGTAAAATGCAGTCTTTGTTAATAAAGTACAATTCATTTTAGCTAAGTCAGAAGTAATTTTTAACTTCAGAAGTCTAGGATGATCAAAAGAAAAAAGTTTAAATGGTAATATTATTCCGTGGAAGCGCCTCCACAGCCCCTATATGCTGATGCCTCCAGACTCCTGGTACAAAGCCTGTTAAGATTTTATTGAAGAAAAAGTGACAACCCTGTTAAGTAGCATAAATTGAAAAGAGCATGACAACGCATACAAAATATATTAAGGCACATTGCTGCAACCCACTTGAAATAAAAGGAGATAGTAGCAGTAGGAAATAACTAAGGAACCCATGGATGATCGAAAAACTGTTACATCTGACCTCTGGAAATTGCATTGCGTGTCTACTTTTGGTCAAATCGAGTTCGGCGTACGCATGGGTATGCCAACTTGTAATATCATTTAATTTCATGTAGGGTGGGTGATACTAGCCTTGTACATAAACAGGCTTATGAAAATGTGTGTTTTGTAAAAAGTAAGTTTGTTCTTTCTGGGCATTAATCCTTCCACCTGTAAAATCAGCATATCTGCTTATTCATATAACCCCAAAGTTGTTCAGAAACAGTGACAATGGAGAGGCAGGCAGGTTCGAGAGGCCAGCCATCCTAACCAAGGTTGTTTCACCAGACACCCTGTTCATTACCTTCCCTACAACTTCTCCCCCAGAAAACTGCTCGCCGAGGGAAGTCATCTCTCATACATGACTTGTTAGGTATCGCCCAGAGATGTCAAGCAAATTTAATTTAAAAAACTTGATCCGTGGAGGAATGAAGGGGACCCTAACCATCCTGCATTTGCCTGATGTGATAGGGAAGCAATCTACAATCAGAAAATCCAACTAGCATGTTTGAAAGCTATGCTGCCTCCCCTGTACCGATTCATACACCGTGATATTTCGCCTGTAGATCAGAGGCTGTGAGTGCATACTAGACGTTACCGGTGTAGATCACACCCCTCTCAGGAGCGTCATTTTTAACTTCTGTTTTCGCCTAATATTTCGTCATGTTTTCTTTGACTCAATGTTTTACAGAAATGCATTATTATCCACACGAAGAATATAATTTCCCGTGGACATATTATGTTACAGTAAACTGTTACTAATACAGAAACTCCAAACAACAGAAGGCAAATTCCGTGAAAGGAGAACTTGTACATTTCACTTCTAAAAGCACAAAATGAGTAAAACCATTTCCATATAAATGAATGGAAAGTGCATATCAATAAGGCGGGGGCGATTTACACCGTTAACTGAGAAGCACCAGATAAATACTTAAAATAAAAGGAAAATGCAGAAACAGCATTGTGTGCCTAGCAACCACAATATTGCCATAGCAACGAGGTAAAAGTTTACGGCAGTGGAAGTAAACTAGTACCATATCAAATCATACTAACGTCTATATATAACAGCAGCTAGTATGAACTAGATGTACCATGTAGCTTAAGAGCACCCACAAAATCCAACATATGGCAAAAATAAGCCGAATGCGTTGCTACAGGTGTCCATCCTGAACTTAGATGGGGTGGAAACAAGGCAAATATAAACATGGGAAATTGTACACTGATTAAAACCGTTCGAAAGGTTCCAGTATCTATCCTAATGAACTATTCTTTTTATTATAACCAAATTATTTGTTTCAATATCTAGTTAAATGACCACACAAGCTGAAAAAACACAAAACTAGGAAATTAATACATTGCTCTAGGTACTAAGTCAGGAGATTTAACTCTACCATGCCTACGTAATGGTACTGAAGCAATGTATCCCAATCTTGTAGTTTGACGCTTCTTCTTTTTTTTTATTTTTTTTTATTTTATTTTATTTTTTTTTTTTTTTATTTATAGAACCGTTTCCCGAAGATGATCTACTGAGTGATTCCCATCTACTCCGCAGCACCATTCGATGATTTCCGAACATCGGAAAGGGTCACAGCAGACATAGTTTCGTCCCTTCAGCAGTGCACAAACATCCACAACATTAGAAGCAAGCAGAGCGTGTTACCAAAGAGGTAGGAGTCATCTCCTCGTTGTGATCTTATGACTCCTTACACGGCTCAGATAACTGTTAATTAAGCATAGAAATACTATTAAAATGCACCATGCTTACCCCCACTGATGATTGCACTGCATTCCTTTCACAATTAATGTCAAATTCGCCAACAGAAAAATGGTTACCATATTTCTTGGCGTATAAAACCCACTAACCCAAAAAATACTGTCACAAAATGGGATGTGTCTAATACGCTAATAATACCCAAAGTTAAGTACTTTCGTTGTTCTGTGTCATTTTTTGTTACTACATATCTTTGTTTTATGCACATAAATGGGCAAAACAACTACAACTGGCATCTGTTATGTTAAGTAGGGGTGTCCATTACCGGAGCGGCAAAGTCAATTTTTGTCCAGTTTTAGACACTCCCTGTCCATTACTGGGTAGAAATTAAAATTCAGTAAATTGTCTTATTTTATCCTGAGAATAACTATTTACTCCCATTGTCATAACTTTGTCAGAAAATTTGTTCTGTCCCTTTTTTTTCAATAATGGACAGAGGGTGTCCATTACTGGTAAAATGGTTTGTTTTAGTTTTGGACACTATCCATTACAACTACGAACTGACATTTCGCTTAATAAATTTACGTTAACTTACATCTTATTTTTACATCATAAGACGTAAAGTAAAAATGTCTACCAGGAAGGGACCGGTAATGATCAATCGGTGATGGGCACAAGCTGATTTGAACAGCTTGCGTCTACAGTTATCTCCTATTTTCAGACATAGCACCAAAGAAACTGTATACGCCAAAGAAAATGGCCGACGCCTTGGAAGATGTGAGAAAGGGAGTTCCAGCTGCCACAGCTGGTAGGAAGCATGGGAAACCTAGAATTACCTTGCACAACGAAGTTGGAATTAGTCCAGAAATATGCTCTATAGGGCCAAAACCATACCTTTCTTCAGAAGAAGAGGACGTTTTAGAGAAGTGGGTTGTAGCAATGTCAAAACGGCATTACCCCATCACAAAAGACGACCTACAGGACAGCGTGTTTCATCTCTTCAAGGAATTTGGAAAATCAGGAAAACAGAGGGAGAACCCTTTTACTAAAGGAAGACCGGGTAGGAAGTGGTTCGTGAGCTTTCTTAGAAGACATCCAATGATTTCTGAAAGGACTCCACAGAATCTTACTACCAAGAACTGATGTGATGGAAGATAAGATTAAATCATGGTTTGAAGAAGTTAGGGAATATCTCATCTCGAAAGATCTTTTCCAAGTCACAGATGACCCTAGGAGAGTTTTTAATAGCGATGAGTCAGCTTTTTTCCTCATGCCAAATGGTGAAAAAAATTTTGTCGAAGAAAGGAGACAAAACGATTTAATCCCGAGGTAATAATGAAAAAGAAAACCTAACCTGACTGTATTTGTGATTGCAAATGCTCTTTGACAACTTGCTCCGCCAATCGTGATAAACGAACACGAAAGAATTCCTTCAAAATAACTTATCGTTTTCCTGACAGCTGGGGGATAGGCCGCTCCACAAATGGATGGATGTGTGCAGAATCCTTTTATGAGTACATGACGAATGTATTTCTTCCGTGGCTGAGAAGTGCTGATATTCCACTACCTATCATTTTATTTATGGATGGGCACGTGTCATATTTAAGTTTACACTTGTTCCAGTTTTGTTCTTCCAACGGGATTGAACTAATTTGTTTGTATCCGAACTCCAAGCACATTCTACAACCAATGGATGTTTCCGTGTTTAGACCTTTAAAGCAACTGTGGAAGAAAGAAGTGAGACGGTGGCGAACACATAATGATTGGAAGTTCTTAAAAAATTTCGCACCTGCA
Organism: Lepisma saccharinum; assembly: GCA_022664845.1. Classification (NCBI taxonomy): domain Eukaryota; kingdom Metazoa; phylum Arthropoda; class Insecta; order Zygentoma; family Lepismatidae; genus Lepisma; species Lepisma saccharinum. Next base: position 23,768 of record JAGDQP010024378.1, on the reverse strand, counting down.
CTGCAAAAATGACTGACGCAGCTGTCTCCGGAAACATTCACCAATGGCTTCAGAGCGTGTGGTTTACGTCCTTTTAACTACGAACAAGTTGATCTGAATAAGCTTAGACTGAATTTTGAAGCACAGTCAAGAACAAAAACAATTATACGAAGTGTATGGCTATTTTAGAGTTTTAAATTTCAGAAGAGAAACTAATTTTGTTCAAAAGCTGCTTCGAAAATGAAAGCAGTTCTTGGAATGGACGTGTTCAAGACACTTCACTTTATGATGTTTGGGAAAAAAGAAGAGTAGCTCTAATGAGGTGGCACGTTAAAGTGATACTCAAAATGAGGGGATGAGACTAATTGCCACACTGGAAGTTCATTCTTATGACCCTGCGCTACTGAAACTCACACAAGCTGATTTGGATGAAGTTTTAGGGAATGGATGCGAAAATGTTTCTCTAGATAGAAGCTCACTAACACTTGTTGATGCAACCACAACACAAATGAAATCTGAACTTACTTCAAGTGAACAACCAAATCGATCTCCTGACATTCCATTCAAGTCCATTTCATCCAACCCATCAACTAATGAAAGGACACCAGAGAAAATTTCGAACGATCGAACACATGAAACAAACATCACGCTGTTTGCTTCCTTATCCAATTCTTCAGTCAATGCACTTTCTCCAACACAGCAACAATCAAACACTACAATGTTATATATAATTCCTGACCAGTCTACTACGCCTCCAGTGCGAGCTAGTCATTCTAACATATCATGTTCTAAAACATTCTCCTTAACGACTAAAGATTTAGATTTAGGAAGTTCCTTAACAAAACCGTCTAACCCTTCTACATCACTTTGTAATCTTGCATACGATGCACTTCCCACCTAAAAGAACTTACAGTATTTTCCATTAGTTGTCCCATCTCCATTCAAGGAAACATTGTTTTGGCCTGACGACACGCATAAAATATCAAAAAGAAAAAGAAAGAGTTGAAGAGGAGAAAATCAAAAAGAAAACGTCTGAGGGAACTAAAAAAGGAGGAAAAGAAACGGCAGAAGCAACATAAAGCTACATGTACAGTTCGGAATAAAATTATGAAGAAAAGAGGCAAGCAGAGAAGCTCAGATTTCGAATAAAATAGTGCAAAGAATTTCAAGACCATCAACCACAAGTACCAGAGAATTGTGTGTTGTAAAAGAGATTGTAGTGTATTCTAACTAGTGAAAGAAATGTTCGTCAAGTGTTATTCAAAGGAAATGTCTTCTTACACACTTTATTTTATGTATATCCAAGTTACAAGATGTTGACGGTGCAAATAATTAAGAGTATAAAGGATCAGCTTGACTCTTTTAACGTTAGGCAATAAATACTTTTTTTTTAAATAGAATTATTTGCCTTATTCCCTTTTAATTTTCTTAGTTTTCATGAAAATCTGTTACTCATTTCATATAAACATGTATGCCTTTAAATAAGTTTGAACACGAATAAGTTTCATTAGAATAACCAATACATTTTGTGATGTTCCTGTGATAAGTTTGATGTTTAAATCCAATAAAAATGTTTAAGGAAACCTAATGCTGCGTTTTTTAATCAATCATCGGCAATGATTAATTAAATAATTTTGAGTTAAACATGTCCATTACTGGAAGTCAAGTTTTCCCCCTGTTCATCACTGGTACAAAAACAATGTTAGACAAAAAAATATTATTTACTCTCAAATAATGGATGTTAATGAAACTAATGGGTACAAATCACTAGAAGAAAGATGAAGAACGTGTAAATTTTTCCTTTGATCAATAAATTTTAATTGTTTTTCAGTTAAAAATTGTAACGGTGAAAAGTGCCCTTAAAGTGTCCATTACTGGTGCGTTTACCTTATATAGCAAAACCTAAACTGTGGATGTGTAGGTAACGCTCCACATATTCTAGACCAGAGTTTCTCAACCTGTGAATCGCGAAGGTGTGATAGGTGGTCCGCAGCTTTACTTAAGAATTTAATTTTAAGTGATGATTCACTTTGATACTTTATTTCATTTTACTGTGTTCCTGTAGGTATGCAAAACATGCACTGAGATTTATTATGTTAAAAATCGCACAGTATGCTCCAAATGTCGGTAAAATCCATACAGTTTTTTTGTTTTCTTAAAAATAGGCCCACACAACTTGGTGCTCCGAAGAACTGTTTCAGACATATTACAGATCTTTGTTTACGAAGTGAGATGGGCTGGCCAGTCCCGCGCTCGACCGCCCAAGGTGCACAGGAATACCAAGGACACTGTTGTACTAAATTTGCTAGGAGTCAGGGTCGAATTAAGGGGTGCGGGGGCTAAAGGGGCTGCAGCCTGGGGCCTTCAACGGTTCAGGGGCCTCGCCAAAGGCAAATCAGTAACTATGTATATAGTAACGACCATAGGGAATGGGTGACCTGTTCCATTCCATTTCAGGCAGGGCATGTACCGCGCAAGTCTTAGATTTTGCTAATTATTTCTCTGCTGAGCTCCTCATGGAAGCTTAAAGAGACTCGCACGTTTTAGTTGGCCGAATTCATTTCTTAGAAGATATATATTTGTGTGCTGTCATAAGATTACCTCCGTGTCGTTTGTACAGTACGTACAGAAATTCTGGCAACTTTTAAGATAATATAATCGAAAATTCCAATATTTCAAAGGGATTTTTTTTTAAATCTCGTTCGTGACAAAGTACGTATTTGTTGGATGTAATTCCTTTTTTCACAAGAACCTTTTGTTAGGTAAATGTTGAACTCAATAGAAGAAAAATTGACAGTCGTCGCGACCGGGGCTCGAACCCGGATGTCCCAGTTGACGGCCGGTATGCTGTCCATTACACCACCACGGCACGTCAATTTTCTGTGTATATAGACTACTTCTCACACCTTAACACTCTTCCAGCCCAAGTACCTGGATACGAAATCAAGACACCCCATAATGGGAAATCCGGGTTCGGGACCCGGTCGCGGCTGTTGTCAATTTTTCTACGTTATTTGTTGTTTACAACTTTAGAGTAACCACTTGTAGGTACTTTGTCGCAGAAATATCTTATGAGAATGGGACTATTACTTGCAATGTAACAACGAAAATTTCGCTATTTTCTGCATATATACATTTTCAGAAAAAAAAAAAATGTCAATGTATGTTCTCGGTTAGTCATTGATTTAGATTTCATGAATAAAGGTTTCCTGGAAGTTTGAGTTATTTTGAAAAGTAACTGCATAAGCAGGTTTTGCAACGTAAGAATTTCAATGTCAAGGTATAAATATGATTTAATAAGGTATGCATAGAAATCCCCTCTAAGCTGATTGCCCGATCAATCACAAATATTGATCAAATTGCTGTATTGGGTACTACTTCGAGTATGATTTGCTACGCCGACACGCCTACATCATTATACCAACTGTTTATTAACTCGTATAACTGAGAAACAGATCTGTAATAATACATTCATGATAATATACCTATATTTGTACACAGCCTGTTTTAAAACGACACCAACAAACTTCGGAAGGTGATTCCTCACATCAAAACAAGGAAGCTCGTTCGAAGAAATTTCGAAACATGCTTAGTTTCGGAGCTATGTGCGATAACGTCACACCTCGATGTAGACTGTTTATTAATTCGTGTTACTGAGAACCAGACCTGTAGAAATGAAAGTTTTCGCATACTTCATTAAATTTTCTACAACTGCTCACAAAATCCTGAAGCTTTGACACTGTGAAAATAATTTTCCTAAACTAAATTAACTCAAAAGTGAACCTTGCTTACGGGAAAATCAATGTTAATTCAGAGAAGCACGTTTTCTTGTCTAATTTTATTAATTACAACGAAATTAAGTCAGACGGTGATTTCTGTCTATAAAATATTATAGATCGAGTTATGCTACAGTATTTTTATAGATAGAAATCCCAGTCTCACTTAATTTGTTGGTAATTAGTAAAATGAAGGAATAGTGCTCCTCTGAATTAACATGGATATTTGCATATGCAAGGTTCACATTAAAGTTTTAAACCCCCTTATAGTTTATAAAAATTATTTTCACAGTGTCAAAATTTCAGAATTTTGTAACCAAATGTAGAAAATTTCATGGTAATATCGTGAAAACTTTCGTTTTACAGGTCTGTTTCTCCGAATTAATAAATATCGGGATATGACGTCATGTGACGATGTAGCACGTAGCTCAGAAACTAAGCAAGTTTCGAAATTTCATCAAACGAAATTTCTTCTTGTTTTGATGTGAGGAATCGCCTCCCTAAGTTTGCTGGTGTAGTTTTAAAATACGTTGTGTAGAACTATATGTATATTACCATGAAAGTAATTCTCCAGACGTATACCAAAGATGTTCCTCTACAGTACGCTTGTCATACCTACTGGCAGGGTTCGAAAAATTTTCCTATGCCCTAGGCGCCACAATAATACAAATACAATTTGATGAATAGGCATATACTGTATATATTGGACTTAAATTATAGTTACTGATGGGCACCAGATTCGTATTTCCAGTCGCCATGGCGACCAGGATGTTTTTGAGTATTGCCTACTGGTATTGCTGTGTGTAATGCAAAAGCGTAAGTCAAATAGTACAACATTTTAAGAGAAAACCGACGTAACTCAAAACCTATGCGTGGTAACAAGATGATTTTTCCTTGTTACCACGACATCGAACTGGACCAAACTCATATATACAACCGTTGTATTTTAAAGAAGAACTAGTCAAAGGTATTATATATATATGTTTTTTTTTGAGCCCTTTTCTTTTTTCATTTCTGGAAAAGCTCAAAAAAAAAATCTTTTAAAAATAAAGATAGAGAGAAGAAGAAGAGAAAGATATATATATATATATATATATTTTATGCCCTACCGAGAGTATTTAGAAGTAACTTCTGGAGAAGGAAATTCCGTATTCCCTCCTCTTTTTATGGCAACTTACACCACGAGATCACGCACCAAATGAAGTGTTTCTGCAGACGATTGCAAGCGCAGAGGTTTAGTCAGAAGATCGGAAATGTTCGGCCCTTCTCGGTTTCATGACGTCTATAAGAGTCCACCAAGTTAGGCTGAGCTCCTTCGCTACATTAAAAAAAAAAAAAAAACTATCAGTGTTGTCGGTGGGAACAAAAAACGGTAAAGGTATCCATCTTCTGCGCGACGTGCATGCTTTGTGAACAGCACAAGGGGAATATGCATGTAGCGCCCCACATATTCTCGACAAACAGTAAGAAGTAAGGTTGGGTGGTCAGTCCCACGCTCGACTGCCTTCACCTCCCACGGTGTCCTGAAGTACCAAGGACACTACGGTACTCAGTTTGATAGGATAAAATTAATTGTATGGGTGGTAATAGCACTGTGACTTACGCCCGTCCAATACGGGGAAGAACTTTATAGTCGTCACATGTAAAATTAGCTGTTAATAATCAGTTTGAGAGGAGGCTGATCCCACTGAGTGCACCTGAGAGCGTCAGGCATAGGAGCACTAAAAAAGTCTCCAGCGTCCTTGCCGGCACGCCCGATTCGAAGTCAGACGCGCTAGATATTTGTCTACAAGGTCCGAACATGGTCTGCTCCCTCAGTGTGATCTGAAGTCAGTAATTTTCCCTAGACCACAGAAGTTCTGAACCACAGCACTTCAATTTCCTGAAATTTAAAATGTTTATTAACACTTGCATGTTTTAAAAAGAAGTCCTGGATGTAATTCGATGCATCAAAACATAAATCATACGCACACAAACAAACAAAAGAACCAAAAGGAAATCCTATTTACCTCAGCATAGAAGCTTGACCTTGAGAGACATTGGAGTGTTAGCTTCCTTCCCCTGGGGAACGCAGCTTGCCTGTAAATGTCTTGTTTCCAACCACAGCACAGCCTTCTTTCTATGTTTATTCTTCATATCCCTGATCCAGTGGTGTAGTGCAGTTAACAATGAATCCCCATAATTGTCGTCTTGATGTGTGGGTAGAATAACCAAGCGAAATGTAAGGTGCTGCCATTTAAGTTTGTATTTTTACTTTGTTCGTGAGGTGGGGGTAGGTGAAATAGTACTTGATATTTACTACTTCTTTCTTTGTTTCAGAAACTAAATAGTGCGTTACATGTAAACTTCTGTATGTATTTTTAATATTTCATTGAAGTTTACGCATTGTTTTATTATTATTTCAGTTTTATAAACACTTTTAAAGTTTATTAAGTCCTTGTAGTTCCATTCTTATATTTTCACTGTTGTATTAGATATGTTGGCATCACCCATTCTGAAAGAAAAACAAAAATAATAATTAAATTCCTGGAGAAGAGGTGAAATTTAGATCTAACAGTAACGGACACTCAATCTTTTAAAGCTTCCTAGTACACAGATGATATATACAGGGTATCTTGAAAGTACCGACACCATTAGTAACACTTCCAAATATGGAACTGTGTAACATATAACATTACCATAGTTTGCAAAGTGTCCTCATACTCGAAGTTTTTGATCGTACATTCAATACGTCAAATTCCTTTTGGTTGCATTCAGACCGCCAAGGAAATACTTCACTTTTCTATAGACCCCACGCTTCAACATAGGAACAGAACCAGTTTGGATCGCACTTATATTCTTGTGCGAAGGAATGGTAGATCTTGCACGGAAAATTGGTGTACACAATCTTTGATTTAAAAAAAAAAAAGGTAAACTTTATTTTTATATGGGCCAGTCTAGTAACTTTGGACCGTCACGATTCGCCTTCAGTTGTTAAAATCCCCACCCATGCCGGGACTCGAACCCGGGACCTTCGAGCCGATGGCCTACTGCCGTAGACCGCTCGGCCGGCACATAATCTTTGATGTTTCCCACATGAGAAAATCCAAGAGAGAGAGATCAGGGGCTAGCGTGGATGCCAAGCGATTGTTGCGCCACGGTCAATGCATCTCCCGGATAAATCATGCCTCTAACTTCTCCACCCTGGGTAGTATGTACTGTTCAAGAATGTCACGATAAACTACATATGTCCTCCGGAAAGAAATATGGACCAATAACACTATCTCTTCGCAAAGGTTTACAATGATACAAGTACTTTTGGAACACCCAGTATTTACCTTTCATACCTACACATTTTCAAGCCATATTGAATATACTATTTGTTCATATTCTAACTGGAATTAATTTGGCTTAATTTTAGCACGTAGTATAATATCGCACCATCAACTTTAAGAAACTAAAGCACACCAACGGTCTCAACTTGCTTTTCATGGGTGCAATTCCCGCCGCGGTCCACTGAACGGAGTGGTTCGGGGCCCACTTTACCAAAAAACTGTAGGTCCTGTCCCTACAAGCTTATTAGCTCGTTTACGTCGTTAGTAACAATTCAATCAAGCAACTAACAGTCTCAATTATTCAATGGAAAAATACGACAAATAAAAAGTTCCAATGATCTCCCACCTTAATGTTGGTTAGGTCCGTCAGTATTGAGGACCCAACCTCAATTTCGCAGATTTTATCATAACCACTTATAAATAAAATTAATAACACAAGTTCTTAATCCTCTTCCATCCTGGTTAAGATAATTCATCTAAAATTAGAGTACCGGTGGAAGTACTGTAGTACACATTCGTCACTTAACTTCTTCACGGATCTCTCGATCTAATGTATTTAACCAATTTACTCGCAGATCTGCTTCATCGTCACATTTCTGTTTAGCAACATCTTTCGCTACAACCCACAGCTATACTCTGCTAGTAAAATAACTTCAACCTTACCTAACCTAATGTATGTAACATAACCTAGTCAACCGTTATAACGAATGGACGTAGGTCCTGGATTCGTTACCAGAAGCAGAGAATTTTTATGTTTTTCCCAGGGATTTCCTGTCACATCACGCAAATGCCGCGATGGTACCCAAAACAGGCCATGGCCGACTCTTTCCCCTAACCCATCCCGGCCTCTGCCACAGAATGCCATATATAACTTCAATTCCGTATCTCAGTCAATCTAAAATAACGAATTTGAAGACAGAAAAAAAGAATCTATTCCGAAATTCCATCAAAAAGTTAATAGTGCACAGATCATGTTTATCCTAATGTGGAATAAGAGCCGCTGGCATGTAGTATGCGATATGAAGGATGTAGATTTGTGCATTCCCAGTGAGCACTAGTTTCGCCATGTATTAATAATTACATTATATTTCGAGCGTTTTTTTCACTATCGTCGGAAAATACGTTAGGAGGTAGGGAAAATTCTATTTCTTCTGCACATATACAGATATATTTTACAATCATTGATGGTACATTACAATGGTATTGCATTGATATTAATACAGACCAAAAATCTTTCCAACGTGAGAAATGATGAAACGCGAAATATAATAAAGCTTCGAGTCACAGAAGCGTGAATTAAGAGTGGAAGTGCGGAAAGTCCGAGAACCTATTTACTTGCATCTGCGTTCAGGATACGCACATAATGTGAATGTTACAGGTGAAGCTTTTCCTAAATCGTCTTCTCTACTTTGCCACACTATCCATGACTTGTGAAGCAAAATACGCGTCACTGCTAACACGCCATTAGTATTCCTTCGCTTGCCAACGTAGTTGCATGTGGTGAACAATTCGAGCACGTATTTAACGAAATAACAATGCCACATAGCTTTTCGTAACACTTATTTTGATTGCTGTGTGTCGCTCCGGCGGTTAGACCTCACCCTCTAACGAGTGGAGCTCGCGGGTCAGATCAGAACTGGAGGGGAAATCCCGTGCTGGAGGGTGAGGTCGATTGGAAGTTGAGAGCAAACTCCAAGCTGGAGGAGAGGTCAAGTAGAGGTCGCGGGTGAACTCCGTGCTGGATGGTGAAGTTGAGGGTGTTCAGGCCAAAAGGGAGAGTACAATAAAGAGAAACAAGCACAGAGCGCTGAGAAGGCCTTTATATATCTTTTTTAAGAGGAAGACTGAGTTTATTAAAGTAAAATTGTCCATTAAAATTCACTCTCCCTGATCCAAATGAGCGATAAAATAATGCAGGACTATTTTAAGTAACTATTGTATTCGGCTAATCTTGATTATACAACTGCAGTGCTTTTTCAAAACCCACAAATATCCATGCTTCAGGCTGAATTCGAACCCACAACCTCGTGGACGGAGACCCAGTGCACTAGTCCTCACGTCGATCCTCTAGGTCCACTGTTTTCCCTCAGTCATACCAGACAAATGCTAAGATTGTAGTCTGAGATGATAAACATCCTCACTATTATTCGTCCTAGGTCGATTGGAGGTCGAGGGCAAACGCCATGCTGGACAGAGGTTGAGTGAGGTCAGGCCAAACTGGACATCTATGGTCGCTGTGTGTCGGAATTACTTATTCACAAAGAAATGAGTGAACGCAGGACTCAACAGGAGGCGGTAACGTGAATAGATAAAGTAACTTTAATCTCATTACGAAACTATCTAATCGGTTAGGTCTGGTTGAGTTACATAATGATAGGCCTTCTACGTATTATTTTGACTAATAGAGACAAGTAGTTCCGAAGGTGGTGGTCACTTTTTGTAAAATGTACACGAAGAATGAGATAATTGAGACTTGGAAACATGAGTAAAGGAAGTGTAATCGAGACGTAAGTGTGGTTGATATCGATAACTATTGCTGTGAAGAGGGAATGCGGCTTAGGGCGAAGGGTATGATGTGAATTGCGCATAATGAATGATAAAAAGACGAACCTGACTTTAACTAACACCTATCTTGCTCGCTAGAGAAACTGTCTGTGTCTTATGTGGCAAAATTCGTGTCATTCATAATACGAAGTGTCACAATTAGTATTTCTCCGCATGACGCCATGTTTCTTCATGTTGATCAACTAGAGTGCCTATTGAACGAAATAACATGGATTTTCTTAACACTTTTTGAATTGCTGGTTATCACTAGATGTTTATAGAACCGGAGATTTAAAAAAAAAATCATAAGAATTGAAGTATGTTATAAATAAAGCAATAAAAACTTGATGTTAGAGTGCCCACCAACCACGGAGCCGATTCCAAATATAGAAATGAAATTCTACGTTGCGCAATTGGACTTTACACATGGAATAAATAGTTACTCTACATTCTCGTTGTCTGCGACCTTCAGTACTAGATAGCTCACCCGTGAGAAAGCGAGTAGCGGTAATACTGAGAGTAAGGAGTATACTATACATGCATGGGTATTATTGGATTGAAGAATGAAGGAATGTTGATTGTCCGAGATAATTGGAAAATTGGTCCCTATTCTTGTATCTTCAGCAACCATAGCCTTTGCAAGCGCGTATAATTACAAAATATCATAACTCACTAATTAAATTCTTATAAATACAAAAACACCCTCTTACATTAAATGCGCTACGTCGTATGTCATGTATTAGGTGCCAATGTAAACTAGATGATACAGCCTCTATTTCAAGTACCCAATGCTGGTACAACAGTTCGCAAATATTCGAATTACGAATACGGTACACCGAAATTAAACTTCCTGTAGAAAATATGTCAACAAAATCAAATGCGTAGTAGGTATCCTCCTCGTTAAGGGACAAATAACACACAAATGTGAATTATGCTTCTCTGACAAGCAAAACTCTGCAATCATGTAAATACATCCCCGTAACTTGGTGTTTAGTCTATTAATGCATTCAGACACAATTACCCATGTTTAAATGACTAATCTGGGTCTTTTAACTGAAAATTACGACCAGTGTCTTTTGAATTGTTACAGTTCCAATGTAAGCCCTGTACCTCTTTCTCTCCAACTCAATAGATCGTTTGCTTATTGCGTCTTAAAAATTACACCAGCGGTTGCCACACTTCATGCAAGTTAACCACACGAGAGTAATGCACCTTTCTGGAGTAATTCGTAAGAGAAAGTGTTCGATCACCTAAATACCGAAGATTTTGTTGCGACTGCATCCTTCTTTCTTGTAGTATAAAGTCAACGTTACACGTAAATCTTACCATCCTCAAATATCTCTAACGAATTACATCAACGAAAACAGTTAATTCTCTGACACAACCAAACAAATCCAAGCAAAACATTTTCATCCTTCACTTCACTCGCGATGAAGACATTACTTGCTGGACGATCCTATTACTACGATTTACTTCATTTCATGCTTAAAATACCTTGATGGTAATACGATAACCATTCATTTCAGACTACGAATTATCACATGGTAGAAACAAATAGTTGCTACTTTACCTATTGGTAATGCAGGGATGAAAATTTCACCCCGTCTCTACCCAACACACCCCAACCCATTATAAACATGGCTGCCACCAAAAGACGGCGCTACAATCGCTTCGTCTGTAGAAGGAGACAACCAATAGAACTCGAACCTTGATCCGCAGCAGCGTTTACAGCTCACACCATAAAATTATGCTTTAATGTAAATAAAATTTGGGAAATTATGACTCGCAAAGAAAGAGCGTGAGTGTGAGTTTTGTTTCCAGTTGATACATTTAGGGCTGATTTACATCCAAGCTTGCTTGTAAATAAGCCCTTAGTTGTGTTTCTATATCAATAATCCTCTAAATTTAGTTGAGAATATGCTATCTACATTATCAACGCTTAGTCTTTCGAGACGACGAAAACCTGTATTTGTCTTAATCTTTCCCTTTTGATCAATCTTTACTGATTTTTTCCTATTTGGGTGAGAGTTTTGTTTTTAACATAGGCGTGTAGGAGTGGTACTGTGTCAGGAATTATGTCAGACCCCTTCCCAAGCGGGTTGTCACACACACCCTAAACTCAGTTGCGTTGGTTGCTATTGATTGACCGTTGCGCAACACCCCCTTTCTTAAAGTTATTTAATTTTTAATTCAATCACTCTAAAATATAGAATATGTAATAATAGTTTCGGAGTTCAAAAAAGCTATAGTTTCCTTTAGGAAATATACTTCTTAAATTCAAAGTTTAATCTTGGTGTTGTAATTCGCGTGCACACGCTTTAACGCCTATCTCGTTACATAGCCTTCAACTCCACTAGATGTTGGACAGGCATTTGTAATATAATTAGTACCGGACTTGAGACGTTGCACGCCAAATGCAAACAGAACGTTTCTGCTCATTCCTCCCCTCCTAGCTTTACATCCCTTCCACAAGGTGGCATTTGTGGCGAGCAAGCGACAAGACCTTCTACCACGCTGTAGAAAGATAGTGCAGTTTCTCTATCTGTGTGTGTGTGTGAGAGAGAGAGAGAGAGATAGCGTTTATGTGTGTGTGTGTGTGTGTGTGTGTGTGTGTGTGTGTGTGTGTGTGTGCGAGCGTGTATATGTTCCATCATGCTTTCAACAGCGAAGTTACCACATAATGATGAATCTCGCGCGCGACTTTCTTGATATTGGAGTAACTCCTTAGTGTCGGAAGATAGATGCCGGAGCAAATATTTAAACTCGTATGCCTACCTCAAGTTTAATCCAATGTGAACAAAACTTTCAATTCTAACTTAAGTTTATACGCTTCTTATCGCTGTGCGACCCGTTTTTTTAGTTTTAAATCCTGAGTTATTCGTATAATAGTATAGGTACTCTGTTTGTAATAGAAAATACTGCAAATAATATTTACTTTTGTTACAAGAATTAAGACATGAATAGAAAAAAACGGGCCACACAGCGATATCAAGCGTAAAAAGCTGAGTTAGAACTGAAAATTTGGTCCATGTTGGTTTAGACTGCAAGTGGACAAACGATATTAAGTGTCCTCTCCTCTTCCTGTCTTCATATAATCATGAAAATTTTGTCAGCATCAGCAGTCAGTCCAGTATCGCTTTTAGACAGAGGTCATTGCGGGCGACTCATGTTACTTTAATCGCGAAATCATAATTTTAAAGCTATGGGATTGTGTCGTCCTATGTATATACATTGTTACGCTCATCAAATGAATCTATTTATGAGGAAAGCTGTTTTTATAAATAGAAATGTAATATTATTTTTTTCAAATTTGAAAGGTGTGTGTGTACTTTTTTTTTTTCGTAGTCCCCAATCTCCACTCCACATTTTAAATATTTTTTTCAAAAATTTCGAAAACTAATAGCACTATCAAAAATGTAAGTTCATGTAGCCTATTAGAGCTTACCAATTTACATGAAATACAATGGACTGCTGTCTCGAGATCTTGTCCATTGATGAATGATAAGTTTTCAAAGATTATGAAGTTATTATTTAATTAAAGTCTCAGCACTCATCAATCGACAAGATTTCGAGATCGTTGTCCATTGTATTCCATGGTAATTTGTAAGCTTTAGTGCGCTATGAACTTACATTTTTGATAGTGCTCTTAGTTTTAGAAATATTTTGAACAATGTTAAAAGTGTAGGAGGGGGGGCGAGGAACGAGGAGCCCTCTTATTGGAACTTCTTGTCCAGAAGCGTAAATACTCTCTTTGAACATAACGAGGATATTATTCAATGCATGAATAAGACAATGAAGATGGAGGAAGAGTAAAATTCAAACACAATCCATCGCCCTGAAGTACTCAAGAAAACAGTTATTAGCAGCCATTTTAATTGCTGGCTTTTTTTTTTTTAAAGTAAAATAATGCTTGTTGTGAAAATTTTGTTCAATCAACCTCAAAATCGAGAAATTGACCCTTCCTTGGCACAAAAGGCTATTTTCCACTTTGTTTTGAAAGAAATATTAGGTATATTAAAGACCAGCTTGATGATTCGAGTGAAACAACAGAAAATACAAACACGGTATCAAAAAGGAGAAAGAGTGAAAGAATGGAATGGATAAGGGAAGCAAAGGAAGTATGCGATGTGACTACTTGCGAAGCAAAATCCTTACATTCACATGGCACGTTATGGCAGCCACGCTGTATACTCCAGAGAAATTTCCGAGTTACTTTTGGAATTTTCCAAAACAAACTGTGGAGAAAATATGTTCAATTTACGCATTTCTTGACAAAGAAAATATCTCTTCACGAGCTGTCTTCAATCCACTCGGCAGAAGAATTTCGATCAATGTGAGAAGCTGTAGGCTTGTTCGACTTTATCGTTCAAAATAGCTTGGAGAAAACGTTTAGTAAATCTTCAAAGTTTCTAAAACTGATATTAACAATACAAATAACAGTGACACAAATTTTTAGTCACGAAAAGTTATGACAAACTATGAAATTGTATTCTGAATATTACAGCTACGACATTTTTCTAAGTTCTCTCAAAATCTTAAATAATTGATTTAACATCCCTTTATTTGAAAATGTGGTCACTTCTTCTTTTGTGTCTATGTTACATAATTACACTCTACGTTGATTGATTGTAACTGATTAGCTACCCAATCCTCTCTCACATAGTGAAAGTCCAGGAGGGATGAGCCCCTGTAAATTTTCTTTGCCCAAATACATATATTTAATTTTATGTATGTCTCGTAAGCCCAAATCATTCCCTATTTCTTCTTGATCCTCTACACTCTGTGGCTGGCGGCGGGCCTGAATACAACACCCAGTGGATACAACCACCGGCCGCCACTGCCTAAACTTTAAAATTCCCATTGATACCTGTAGATATTCTGCACCCCAAACTGAAGATCATGCTAGAATCCATTTAGTGTGATATTATCTAGTTAGTTCATATCCCAGATGAAGAAGAAAAACTGCATTACGTTACTGCGACATGAAACGAAAATCGAAAGTGTGCAGTAAAATTGGAATGCAAAAAATGTAAGTTTGTATCAGTGTTTCTAGTTACCAGTTGAGTAATGTACAAGTGACTTGCAATGTAATATCGGTGAGGATGTTTTGAATTCAACATATCCTAATACTAATTTTCCATATTCTACTGGCTCGGAAGATCGAGTGAACTTAGTGTCTGCTGCAGATGAGAAAGATCTTAGAGCTAGTGGAATCGACGGAGTCAGGGATTTCCAAATTTGATGGTTAACACCTTACCCCATGAGGAAAATGCTGCCATATGTTGCTGGGCCAACTTTTGGATTTTCCGCGGCTGCCGTCAAAGAGATTGCTCGAAGGTGGGTGAACGGTGGCGTCTACCAAGTCGGCATTTGAGTACCAAACCGAAGTTGGCCTAATGTATGGATTTAAGATGGTTGGCGACGTGGTGGAATATTGTAAGTGGACCGTCCTTGGCTCAGAGACGGTCCCTATTAGACGACACTATGGCGTGCAACAGATGGTTGGCATCATTTGCCAACGCAGACAATAACCTCGAAAAGTAATGCCACCTTACCACACTGTCATCTATCAGCTATGTTTTTAAATTACCGGGCGGCACGAGATGGAAGAGAACAATTAACGAAGCAGTCTTCATGGCTCTAACATAAGATCCAATCAGCGATCCCAATATCGAATTCAAGCCTATAGACATGCCTTGACTTAAGAAACAGTCTTCGCAAACACAAAAAGAACAGTAAAATATTGGTCACTCGAAAGATGTTTCTATAGCGTAATAACTAGCTGCAAATCGGAGGGCTCCAGGGTTGAATGCCGCTGCAGACTGTTGGAAAGTTTAAAAACTAATTAATATATAATCAAGATGGCAAGTCCAACTTGTTACGTTACCAATAGACAGCATACACTATGAAATGAAATAAAACTCGGTTAAGATGGTCAATTCTCTACTTTGCCCAATTGAAAAAGATGCTCTTTTGGTTGGGGATTCGGTGGGTGGAAGCTGGAGATTTGGAACCTCTATATAAAGACTAAAAAAATCCGAATTCTTATAACATCTACTATGTCATATATTCTAAAAAATATTGTATCATCTCATAAATTATTTCCTTTCCACAACTGTACGAACAAAAACAACAACGATCTACAGTAAAATCTAACGTCAAATAAAGTCAATTATGTAAAATAATGGTCAAAGACCTACAAAAGTCAGGAAATAAGAAAACGAATGATTTAAAATCAATAATTCTACAAAATCCTAAGAAGAACAGACATGAAAAAGATGTCGTCTAAAAGTATCTTTTACAAGATACCAATATTCCAAGAAAGAAGTATCTAGAAATCGATAAAAGATACTTTATTTTTGTTTAAAATAAAAGTAATGAGTAAAAGATATACTGCTCGAAAGTTATTTCGATACTTCACCAATACTTGGTATCCTTGACAAACGTAAATATATATAATAAACATTGATACAAATATCACACAAATCTTACAAATATCAAAGAAACTTCAATGTTTGAAGAATAATGAAATGCATAGGTATTTTACCAGAAAAAAAAGTCAAAAACATGTATTTAAACAGACACCGAACTCAGCTGTATGCAAAGTCAATAATACCTGAATATATAAAAAATATTAAATCTGATCAAACCTTCAGGAAAACTGAAAGAACTGTAAACTATTCCTTTTATAACATTGAAGAGTTCAACGCTGGCAATGAACAAATCAACGCAGGCAATGAACTTATGAATAATATAGTTTTATTAGATATTAAAGATAGATCGAATCCGTTGTGGAAACTGTAGTTTTGCTTGAAGACAGTGAAGGTTTACTGCTTCCCTGAATTGAGTTTCAGTAACAATAGATTTTCACTCAATTTATCTGACAACTACCCCCTTCTGTAATCTTTCTACACTGCTGCACTCGACAGAATATCAATATTGTAAGTTGTTATTTATCTCAAGAATATGTTCTAAATGTAAAACACTTTTCCCAATTATCCCAAAAACTGCGTTAACGGATCCTCTTGTGAAACACTTGGATTAAAGTCGAAAAATCAAAATCTCCTTCGTTTGGAAAATGTTACGTCCCTCTACAATGTTGCCAGCTCATATCACACCATTCACGGCTGACATCTAGATTTAGCTGTGTGCTTTCTCTTAAAGATCCGTTCCTCAACGACTGGACTTACTCGGTCAGGAAGTATAGTACAAATTCTCGCTTATACGGAAAGTTGATAACGCCTAAATGTATCGAGTTCTTGCCGAGACACAAATTTTTGTATTGCGATACCACTATCTCAATAGTACGCTTCGCGACACTACCATGTTTGAAGAATAATAATACAAATCACAAGAAGAAATAATTATGCATTCAACATTTTAAGTTTCAAAGAAGTAGTAATGAAAATCTCATATTAAACCAGTCACGAATACAGTAATAAAAACCTAGAAAAGTTAGGGAATTCCAATACTTCCAGTTCGCCATAAATAGAGAAAGAAAAGGAAATTAGGCGTCAACTTGCGAAAAGCTTTTGTGTTATCTGCGATGTTTACATTTCGTGGATGAATATATAAAAGGAAACTATTCCGATAAATACAGGGCCTCGGCTTGTAGTTTTGCAAGGTTGATCACACTTCAATTTTGGGACCTCTTCGAAGGACCCAAAAGAGTACAACGCTCCCTCCTTCCTCCGCCACAAGATGGAAGCAATGAAGATAATCTCAAGTGGCCGCGATTTGAACCTCGAGGAATGGTTAATCCGAACAGGCAAATCTGCATGCATACTGGTAAGAGAAATATTCTTAAGGCTTCAGTAACAATAAAATGTGAAAACACTAATGTTTCCATTGTAACGGGACTCAAATATTAAAAATCTAGTTTAGCATTACGTAGCAATGATTAATTCCATTAAAGCCAAACTTGTCATAACCATCTAGGGAAATACTCTTAAACCTTCAAGCGTTTTAGAATTTTAAAACATTATACGGAAATTAAGTTGAATTGAATTGAATTGAAAATGGCTTACCAGGCACGTACCCAGAAGTTGGATTTAAGTGGGTCCAGCGCCTTCCAAAGGGGATGCGATGTCAATCTGGGTGTGAAATTTATGTAAAATGTATATCATATGAATTTCGGGATGGTTCGGACCCCCCCCCCCGGGACCACCTCTGCGTACGTCCTTGTTTATTATAGACGTATTCGGCCAGTAAATAAGAACAATTAATCCAATTCGATCCCCTCACGAAAATGCTGCATCCACCCCTGAGTTAAACTTGACATAATGGCGTCTTATTAGAATGTTTCCACATTTTTTGTTTCTGTCGTAGCGGGCATGAGCGAATTTAAGAGAGACCCGGGGGGGGGGGGGGTAATTACTTTAAAAGCTATCGTTTAGAATGAAACATTTATAGTCATTTTGAAATGATTGGGGGGGGGCAATGCCCTAAAATATCCGCCCATGGTAACTAGACTTAATTATTAAATACATATTCGAGCGCGACGAAGGAACGCTTGAAGCGAATGCAACCACACTTAATGAGGGAAAACAACACTGGAATTGTGAATCATTGCAGTTTCCATGGCAACAAGACGCACTTAAGCTTCTAATTAAATGTCAACTACTTTCTCCCCTTAATTCGGTAGACATTGCTAAAGATGTCATAGTTTTTAAATAACATTTGCATTTTTTAAAAAAAACTAACATCGAAATTTTGTCACCTACTGATTTTTCTCCATAGTTGGCAGCACTGATCTGTAGTACTCCGACGAGTATGGCAGTCACGCGATTAGTGGGAATGAATAGTATTCTAGCGGGAAGATATTTTCATCTCTCGAATTAAATAAATGTATTTGTAAAAAGGTAACAAGAAACATAGTTTCTACCAAGTTTCGGGAAATAAAAACTTAATTCCAATGTCACTTTTCGATAAAGAAATGAAAGATTAATATTGTGGAAATAAAATAGTTAGCCATTGATTACCGTAGTAAAAGAATTGCTCAAGATTCCTGTAAGGTGGATGTGCATTTTTTTTTTTTAACCATGGAATGGTTGAAGGACGTATTTTCTATATATGAAGAGAAAGAGGAAAATGCTTGCAGAAATGTGCTTTTTATGCTACCCGCAACATTAACAATGCGGAACTGATAAAATCTTAAGGAATAAAACTTAATTCTTACTATACTTACTAGAGGTCATTAGCCCTCAAATTGGAAATCGATCTTTGAAAAAATGAGTCATACACATGTGATCATTACTAACGTTCTGCGAAGGCGACAGGTCCTACAATCCAAGATTAATGCTTTCCATTCAGCCTGATTTTGATATTTCCCTTCTTCGGCGTCAAATTTATCCTCCTCTATCCTACTTTCAAGAACTTCAATGTTTCTTTTCGTTTCCTCTTTTCGCTTTAACAGAGCATTCAGTTGCATTGTTCAGTGTGCAATAAGCGTACTCAATGCCGAAACTATAGTTTCTTCCTCCCCTTTATTGTCTACAGTATGCTTTCTTCAAGGCTTCCTCATTAGACCGATATCTTTTGTGTCCACATTGTCCTCCATGTCCGCATTTCGATGACTGCAAACTTTCAGCACTCTTCTGTAATTTCCTCAACTCGCTTGCTCCACAGGGACAAATTCCTTGAGTAGTACTCGAGCCAAAAGTTCAGTTACAATATGGATTCGGATCTCAAACTGAAAATAATAATAATGAACTTTAAATATATACTTTTCTTTCAATTCGTACTAAAAAATAAAAAAATAATTTTGTTAATGCACGACTAAAAAGAAAAGCATGAGCGCGCTCTCATATACAGTCACGTTATAAATTCTTGAACTGGTGCGCCTGATGCTTTTCTTTTTAGTCATGCTTAAACAAAATTTTTTTTTTTACTTTTAAGTGCGAATTGTTTAAGAAAAGTGCGTCTTTTAAAAAGTTTTTTAATTATTTTTTTTTTCGAGTTATTTCGGTATTCGGATACTGTTTTTCAAGCCAATATTTTGTGATCTAAATCCTAAAGTGTTATGCAACCAATCAAACGCCACTTCGTTGCAGGTAAGTATTTATTTTAGGATAAAGAAGTTCATATTAAAATAATGCTATTAAAATATAGAAATATATGAAAGTATAACAATGGAATATTGTATTGTCACCCGTTTTATTATTCTATGATGTCGGAAAATTAGTTAAATTAGCGTTGCAAGATTTGAGGATACCATGAACCATTGTGAACTAAAGAAAAGAATGTAAAAATCCAAACCAATTACAAAGTGGAAGAGCCAAACGTTCTAAGTAGTGTTGCGCACGAGACGAAATGTAGACTGTCTCGTCCAGAAAGTGACTTCTCGTAATGACACTCAATCCTCTCTGTCGCTTTTTAATAGTTTTAAGGCATAAATTGTTCCTCCAGAGTTTCAAATGTTCTGTTTTTCACTTTATATCATACATAATATGCAATAGCAGTGTTCGATTTGTCGGGGGGGGGGGCGTTACGAGGATTGTTCCCTGATGCGTGACGATTTCATCCCTGGTTGTTGATTCCTAATATCATCCCAACCAGGGATAAAATCCTTATATTTCTACCCAAACAAGTAGTAACTTGAAACTTATCAGCAACAGCAAACATTAGTTTATAGTATCCCCGCCCCCCTTCGTAATTTATAACAAATCGAACACTGCATAATAGTCATATCTAATAAACATATTATTGTGGCCGACTGTAGGTTTATAGAAATCACGAACCTTCCTGTGCCAGAATGTCCCATAAGTGGTGTTTCTTCTGTAGTTAGATTAAACTTATGTTTCTTTTGTCCCTAATAGTATGTTTTACTTATTTTAAGCAGTATATGACGACTGAGATCTATTTTAATTGTAAATGGATAAATATAATTTTTAGTCATTTTTTATTCCAATGTAAACACTTTCAACCATATTCAGAAACGTTTTTAGAAGTACTGACGAGTGATTAACAATCTGTTAATATTTACAACCCCTAGTAGCTCAAACATTCTACCTTGAGCCTGCGCTGGAATGATGAGTTGTGCTATAGGAAAGCTAGTCACTACAAGAAACGGTTTTGAATTGAAAACTATAAGTATTTCTTAATGTAAATAATAATAATAATGAATGTGGACTCTTCGTTTTTAAATGTGGGCGATAACTGGTACAGTGTATACCTGGCTGACTATTGCTTCTGAGTGGACGAAAACTGGTGAATATTGCTGATTGTCCTAAGAACACTATTGTGAAATCTATGCAAAATTTTGAGTTAGAAATATTTACTTTTATATTAGAAAGGTGTTAAGAATGGAAGTAAAGAGCGTACGTGTGTAAACAGAAAACTAATAAAGAAATTTGGAAACAAAATAAGTGGCCCCCTAAATTTGTCAACTATTTGTGCCTCACCCTATACTAAAATGCTGTAATATGTATCTTTAGTACTATAAAGTGTAATAAAAAAATGGTTCTCTTTATTACAAAACTCTGGGATATGCTTAAAATTAAAAGAACATTTTGATGTGTTCCGTACGAAAGGAAGGATCGAAATGTTCTCTAAAAATAGACATTGTGTGATGTGTTAATTACAAAATAAAAGGTTTTTTACATTTTGTCGTAGAATGTAGTTTTCCTTCTTCTGTTTAGTGTTTCCGAGAAATTTCCGGGAATAGTCCATTTTCCTGGTTCCGGAAAGGCTTGGAATTATCTTAGAAAATGTTACGTAAATAGTTATCATATTTTACGTATTATTGACTTTCATTCAATTTAAAGGATGTGTTATAATAATAATAAAAAAGGTGTTTTTCTATCCAATGCTGGATGAAGGCATCCCCTTTTCTTTCCACTCATCTCCGTTAGCTGTTATCCTCATCCATGAAGCTCCTGAAAAATTCTTGGTTTCATGTATTCAGCCTGCATTTTATATATCCGCCGCGTTTTTACAGCGAATGGCTCAAAGAATCGTGGTCACTAGAGATTCGGCCAGGATTTTCAGTTTGGAGAGGGCGGGTGTAAAGTCAAAATTGTTAGGGTTTAAGTGGAGTTTTGCACGGTTTCTATCGATTTTTTTTATCGTAAAAATTTTAAAGTACGGGGTTCTCTCGAGAATTTGTAAAGTCTGGTAACGGGGAGGGGAAGTCTGGCAGAATCACTGGTTGTCACTCGCCACTGATCCCACTAAAAATATTGATTTCCGAAATCCAAGATGGAGACAACTTAAGGTTAATGTAAAGCAACGGTCTCCAACAAAAGATGGCAGCACTATCTCTGTATATATCTAATGTATTTTTATCGTTGCACGAAATTTCAATGTTGCTCCTACAAATTCAAGCCTAGAGAGTTCGAACTTTCAGGGAAGAAAATTCATAACCAATTCAAGAGTTCGATCAATGACGACATTTTATTTTCGTTTTTCTTCATTGTTGAAATCGTTTGATTGTTGTTGTGGATATCAAGACCTATAACAATGAAGCTCTTTCAACAATGAACAAAAAACAAAATTAAAAATCGGCTATGATCAAACTCTGGAATTGGTTATGAACTTTCTTCCCTGAAAGTTTGAACTCTCTAGGCTTGAATTTGCAGGAGCAACATAAAAATGTCGTTCAACAATAAAAATACATTAAACATATACGGAGGTAGTGCTGCCATCTTTTGTTGGAGATCGTTGCTTTATATTATCCTTAAAAGGTTATCATATTGAAGAAAAGAGAGAGAGAAAGAGAGAAAGGAAAGGAAATCAATCCTATTTTCTTCAAATTTCATATCTGAGGGTTCTGAATGGCATTGAGGTCAATTTTCAAGCCGAATATTTTGATTTTGCAATTAATTTTGCAGTCGTGATTGGGGAAAGTGTAACTTTTAACACTTTCAAGATATTCCTTTGTGAAGGAATTAAAAGTTCAAAAGATTATTAAGAGACTGGAGAGTGCCATTAACCAGGAAAGTAAACTGCAAACTCGAATGTGGAATCTGGAGGTTGCAAAGTTCATCTTAAATGGAATGTATTGATTTCCCGAACTCGAAGATGGCAGCAACCCAAAATGGCTCTACTCTGTAAAATTTTCATAGAATTTTATTTTTAGGAGTTTCCAAGGACAATAATTTTGAAAAAATAATGAAAACTATTTTAAATAAATTATTTTTTGCTGAGACATTTCACTGTTCAGTCTATGACGTCATACTTTCCTGGAACCTCCCAGCTAACATTAAATAATTTTAAAAACTTGTTACTTAATATCACAGAGTTCCATGGGCATTATTCTGCCTGCTTTGCAAAATTGTGATTACCTCCTGTCTTTCATTTTTTTTTTTTTAATTGGGAGACTTGAAACTTTATATTTTTTTGTCCTAGGTCGTCACGTTTTAAGAACTGCGTTCCTCAGTAACCGCTCTACCAGGAAAAGGAATTGGGAAGATAGCGAAAAGGGCTTCTATTAAATGTATCATTCCGCCATTAGCTTAGTGAAACTGAGTAAAGCAGCGGAAAACGTCAGTCAAGATGGCGGCCGTGAGCCGGACTTGAACTCGTGCTGCCTGCCCTTTGGTTAACCCAAGTCATGGGCCATAATTACTAAATCACGGAGGCTGGGGTGCTCGTTATGGACTCGATCCGTATTCCCTTGTAAATGTTAGTATAAGAACACCAGTTTTCAGCCAATTAAAGGACTAATTCACATTTTTTTTTCGGTCTAATACTTACACTCTTTACATCTTTCCCATTCAACTAAAAAAAAAATTTTGTAGCTCAAGGCATTAAGGTAACTAACTAACTAACTAACTCTATGGCTTATGGAACTCGCAAGTTCATCGCCGCAGTAACAAACGTTCGCCATTGGATTCTATCCTGGGCAGTATCAAGGCAGTTTTCATCACGAACACCTACTTCTCGAAGATCTCTTCTAATATTGTCCTCCCAACGACGTCTCGGTCTTCCCAATGGCCTCTTTCCATCGGGCCTTCCAACCAGGATAGAATATAATCTTCGTTTTTCCCCCATCCGAGCTACATGCCCTGCCCATCTTAGTCGTCTCGATTTCATTATTTTTACAACATCTGGTGAATCGTACAGTCCGTGGAGTTCTTCATTATGCAGTCTCCTCCACTCTCCAGTCATCTCGTCCCGTTTCGGACCATATATCTTTCTCAAAACCTTATTTTCA
>JAGDQP010024377.1:0-18131 GCA_022664845.1 Lepisma saccharinum | reverse complement strand
ATTAAAACGCCACGTAGGATCATTTATCATCCTCACATCATTAATCTCTCCATTGTGTACACTAATCCTACATGACAGGTGAACATGGCCGTTTTGCGAACAATAGAGGCCGTATTTCAATGGACACACACAAAGTAGGCCACACTCTACTTTGCCAGTAACAGAAAATGGAAAACTTTTAATAGACGCTTATTAACATAAAATAAAGATCTTGATAATTCTCTACCGGAAAATATTTTCGAGAAAATTTAATAAATTGTTAGTCCAATATTAAGGATATTATTATAGATAAACTGCATTATCTAAAATTATTTTATTTCTTCATTTTGTTACTGATTCTACACAAATTTTGAAAAATTACCAATAAAGCGAAGGATTGAAATAGAACGATTGAAGGATTGAATCAAATAATTCTACAGCTGTTCTAACCTGAGCAATCTGTACTTGATAATACAGTATACTTAGTTCTAACTAAGTAGGAAATACACGTGATATTATTTTGACCTGTAGTAAGTTCTCGACCGTGGTTCAGTGTATAACACCAGGGATTGGACCTCACTGTAGGCCATTCTGACACGGTATTAAAAAATTTCACCAAGCAAATGTAGGAATGGAACCTCATCTAAGTTCTGAATCAGAACTGTATCCATCCACTCTTCCCCGAAAGAGTAATCACCGAAGGACGCTATCCCTCATACGTGGTGGGTATAAGCAAGAGTTCAGCCCATAATAAAAATTAACAGGCCTCAGTGCCAACGGTGTTTAGTTGTTTAGGCGTATGATGTCATCCATTACGAGTATTCTAATTTCTCAGTTACAATAAACAATGTCGAAATCTCGGCAAGTTCATTTGATACACATTCACAAGTATTATTGGAGCTGCTTTCCAAAATTTCATTACATTTGTCACAGAAGCTGCTTACCTTGCTTCAAAGAGAACAGCACCTGTCGTGAAAACGTGACGTAATATGCTGTGGTGCATTTCTGCAGAAAAAAGTGCCCTGGTGCTACTACTTGTAGGTGTTATATTGTAGAAGATTCTCTACCTCTCTACATGCAAGAAATAAATACACAACTTCCAGAAAATGCTTAGCACCACCATAGTCCGTCTGGGGTGAATGTAGCACTGGTAATATGCACATTTTATTGTCGGGTTTGAAGTTAGTACACTAAAATGTATATAGTATTACTATTTCCTTGCACGCTACAAAATAAGCGTTTAACAGTGGTAGGAAATCTAAAACTTTATTTGGACAGAAGCTTTAGCATTGAGTGAAAACTCTTATTGAGCGTAATATTGGTAAAGATATCCCCTGTGCTATGTGCACGCGCCGTGAACGGCATATGGGCGGATTTGAAGGTAGCGCTCCCTATATTCTCGATCTACGACACAAAGTGGGGGTGGGGTGGTCAGTCCCACGCTCGACTACCTTTACCTCCGAAGGTGCCCAGAAAGCGTAACTAATTCACACAAAAAGTAGTTAAAAGGAAAAAAAGTTAACAGTTTGATTTACTTACGACAACATCATGTGCCTGTTGAAAGGCAAAAGTCCTAAATATCCTCTACTAGTTTGTCCAGGTGTCCGACCAGCCATCATCTCACAGATAAACCTTGGGAAACATTGCCTTGTATCGTATCTGGAAATCGAGTAGAAGAATTCTCCGATTGGAGTTAAAGAAAGTGGTCCATCTGGGAACAAGCCTCCTGGTCGAAAGAGACCACCGAAGAGGCCTGGTCTCTGTCCAAATCCTCCAGGTCGGTTATAGGTGGGCCTCTGCGTGTATACCTGAGATGGTCTCTGATTATATGTTGGTCGTTGAGTGACAGGAATAGGTCGCTGACTATACGTAGGTCTCTCAGTTATTGGTAGAGGCCTCTGATTAAACGTGTACGGGGGTCTCTGTGTGTATTGAGGTAAAGGATTGCTAGTGTAGTGCTGTACAACTGCGGATAGAGCTGGTGTAAGTAGGGAAATGAATCCATCTTGTCCATATTGATCAACGAATCGATCAAATGTGTCCCTGTAAGTAAGAAAGAATTATATTCAAAAAGTTGTGTAGAGCAGCGTCGAGACATTCGATTATAGATATAGTAAACTTATGCTGTATCACCCTAGCAGTACAACATGGTTGAGGAATGGTTCAGAAACAAGTGTTTCTCCACGTTATCATGAGTAAGAGATTGGTCACCTTGCCGATCATTGGCGAACGAGCAAAATGCCAACGTTGTCCCAATATTCTATGGATCCAATTTCAACATTGGATCGACCTGAGCCTTATGTGCCTAAGGCCGTAAATAAAATTCAGTTCAATCAGTGCTGTGTCATCATGGGTTCTATAGGTTGGCCTAAATACGGAATTCTGTTGAGTAAATAGTTCACTGGAAAATTGACGAAGTTCAGTGCTTGGTCCTGTGCAGGTTTCATGTTAAGAAATCCATAGAGAATTTTTTAGCCGACCCTAACAATATACGGTATCAAGACATTGCTGCTAAGGCAATATGAAAAATTCAAAATCAGAGCACAATGTTCATCACATAGTCTAAGTTTTATAACTTTAGTGATACATTGCTGAACGGAGAAATTGCAACACATGTAAAATGATTATGCGTAAGTCTACATAAGGTGGAAAAAAATTAGGTAAGATAAAATGAATTTTATGGACGGTAACAGCAAAACAAAACTTAGAGGTCAGCATTTTAGGAACAAAAAGTTTTCGTTCCTCAACGAAGAAAAGATAAAAAAACTTCAACAGTGACCAATACATAGAGTTATAAAACTCCACTAGAGGCAGATCTGGCGCCACCGTCTACGTGTGTTTTAATTCCCAGCGTGACGCAAGTTGAACATTCAACTGTTTCTCTGTTTGTTTGGCAAGAATGAAAAAGCGAGCCGTGCGCTGCCTGGTATTATATCATTTGTATGTGTCAATCACGATCTTTTTATGAAGAAAACCAATTGAGAATTCGCATTAGAGTTTACCTTAGTTAAGTTCAACACGTAAGATACAAACAATTCCTAATTAAATGGATCAATATAAGGTATAATTTAATATAAAAATCACTTATATAAAACGTTCTTGATAAATATTATTTTTGTTCTAAAGAAAGATGTTTGTGTTAAATTTTGAATTTTATTTATGGCCTTTAGGCATATAAGGCTCAGGCCGGGATAGGGGAGGGGAAAGGTTTCGATAAGCTGTCGGCCAGGGCCTATGTTGAAGATACCATCCCCGTTTTTATTTGTTAAATAAAACAATATAATGTTGATACTTAAAGCCACATAACTTATTGTAAAAAAACATTAGATATACATTTTAAAATATTATACAGCATTAGGGATACAACGCAAGTGACATGAATATTACACACACAAAATACTAATGCTGTAATTTATACAACAAACGGTTTACCTGCATAAATTTACAAAGAAAATTATAAAATTTAAAATAGGGCATGGGCACCGGTCTTCGGATATACACTAGTAGTCGGCAATTTTCACATAAATATCACTGAAACAAGACGTATGTCATTAAAATGTACATAAAAATTATCTCTAGTTTTCGGACAGCTTGATATTTAAGTTCTACTATCTATCGAAAGTGACATTATTACACACACATACTCACACAAGCACAAAATTGGTTTCCCTGGTTAGCTTAGAAGATGAAGGAAATATTATTTGAGAATGAAGAAGACTGTCTTTAAATTTAGGGTAAAAGTCTTTGTCTTAAAACTATTAAAAACGACATTTTTTTTCTAGCTTTTCAAATGTTCTGTTTTGACTTTATATCATAAACAATACGAATAGTCATATCTATTAGGTATATTATTGTGTCTGACTTCAGGTATATAAGGTATATAGAATTCACGAGTTTTCCTCTTACTGACCAGGGTGACCGATAAGAAGCGTTTCTTATCTATTTTTGTTGCGATGTTAAATTTGTTTCTATTGTTCTTACACAGTAATAGTGTAATCAGGGTGTTCCTGGTTCGATTCCCAGCGGGGACACAAGTGGTTCGGAATCCACATTAAATTGTAGGTCCCGTCTTTAGGACGTCATCTTCGTGCGATGAAAGGCAATGGCAAATCACCATCGGTTCACCTAGCTTTGGGATCTTCAGGTCTGCCTTCGGGCAGAACACTCATCGTCATCATCATTGTTCTTAATAATTTAACAAGTCTCTTCAACAGCACATTACTTACCGAGCCGCCGTAGCTCAGTGGTGTAGCATTCGGGACATCATGGGTTCGATTCCAGCGGCCGACCATCCTGAGTTCCTGAGGTTTTTTTTCAGATTTTTGCTCAGGTACACCAGGCAAATGCAGGGATAGCATCTTTAACATAGGCCCTGGCTGACATCTTTCGGAATCCTTTCCCCTCCCCTATCGCGGCCTGACCCTTAGTTGCCTAAAGCCATCAATAAAATTCAACAGCACATTATGGGCTTAGAACTATTTAATTTTTAAATAGACAGATATATTTTTCTACACGTATATAACAACTTTATTTCCAATACTCCTAATGAAAATGATTTATTATTTCTGAATGTAAGAATACTTATTTTTATGTATATTTCTCTTTGGCATTGAGGGACAATTTTATCACTATGGATCTAACACGATAAAATATCTTCGCGTGAAATAATTCTAATCAGAGATGTGTGTTTTCTTTTATAATTCTAGCAGACATATACTACACTAAAGAGCGTCTGCATAATGAAATATTTTTCACGGAATAATATTAAATGATCATTTATTTGTGAAACGATACATTACTTCATTTCTTATATTTTTAGTACAACCGTAAGCTGCATAGGAAATCGATATTTTCTTCTCAAATACAAACGAGTCAACTAAAACAATGCCAAAGAGCGAAGCACAGCAGCCATATGCTAGCAACTCACAATACGTGTTGTTGTCAAACAAACATTCTCTCGCTCAACTTTCAAGTGGCGCCGCGTCAGCAGCGCCAATACTGACTCTAGTGGAGAGGTTTTATAACTCTATGGACCAATAAGTTTTCTCTTTTCAAGCACAGGAAATACAAACGCTCTGATATGCATGTATCATCATACAAAGCAACCACGTAATAGAACAAAGGAACAAGTGCGCAAATAACGACTCCGTTACATACAAAGCTGTATCAAAATATTTCCGGACAAGTTCTGTAGCGCGGCAACAAATGAGAGCACATCATCGCAGCGAGAGTGAGTTATAATAAAATCTTGGTAAGGCAAGGTGCCAAGTGATATTGCTGTTTTTGTGATAATGTGTGAGTGGTAATCTTTAAGGGACGTTCTTCCGCTTTTCAAGCGTCAAGCATTGCGTACCTCCACCATATCGCCATAAGCTTGGCGAATCATGTTCAATGTCTTTGTGGCGGATTTGCCCAGCTTAAAACAAAATGTCGCATAGGCTCGTTCCACCTTTCTCTGCATGATGTAATCGCAGACTACCACACACACATAGTCGTAAAAACACCACTATAACAACTCCCGATGTTAACACAGCAATGTCACTTGGAACACTGGCTTATCAAGATTGCAGCTCACTCTCGTTCCGAGTGGAACCATGCGTTGCCATATGTTGGTGCGTTACAGAGCGAGTCTGGAAACCTTTTGATAGAGCCATTATCTGCGTGCTTGTTCGTTTGTGCTATTATGTGATTGCTTTGTGCGATCATAAATGCATATAAAAACTTTCGCATTTCCTAGCGCTTGAAGAAAAATACCTTATTGATTACTGCGATATTTCTTTTCCTCGCTGCGTCACGTTACACGTATGTTCCGTTGTCGTGCGATATTATTTTTTCTCCGATATAATTCATGCAGCAAGAAGACTTTCAGCAGAAGTTTGTTAAGAAGTTTTGCAACAAGAAACTTGACTAAGTTAACACTCACTTTAAAGTCTTCTGAAATTTGAGGAGAGATTTCAAACGAATGGTTAGGTTCTCAGTATTAATTAAGCAATGATGTTGAATGAAATTAGGAGAAGAATGACGAATCCTTTGTTCGTACCAGCCATTGATGGGATATCATCTGTAACGACACGCACGAGCTTTGATATATTGTTGTCACAACTATATAAGGAAGCTGGTGATACTAATGTAAATGTCTTGATCCGTAGTTGTACCTGAGAGCGGTAAAACTAAAAAATAAATTGTCTACAGTGCCGTACTTTAGTACTCTACGTATTACGTGGTAGTTTCCTCGAATGATGTTCGTGCTCGCGAGCGCTTTTTTTATTCACATGAGAAGATAGTTAAATGTCATTAATGCATGGGTTTCAACCGGTGATATGCGTACCATTGGGGGTACGTGCAAGGGTGCCGATTTCCGTGTAACTTTGGAAGGGGATATTCTGATATGTATTTTGTTACCAGATAAGGGTTTAAGAAGGTACATATGATGATCTTAATAAAAATTTAATTAAGATTTGCCAAATTTTGTATATTCATGAAAAGCACATATAATAATATGCATATGGTCATTATGAAGGCGTTCCCAGGCCCAGCTATTACAGAATTTAACGTGTTTGTATAACGTTAAGAAAAGTTCACTGAAGCATATTATGTTCTAACTAATAAGAACAAAGTTTCTGCTGTTACTAGAAAATAAACTTAGGAAATAACAGAAACTAATGTTAGTCTATGCAGAGTATTTACTGAGCGTTTTCCAATGTGGTTCTCCTGTCCGGCTCCTACTGCTTTATTGGACACATATTGATTTTCTTCCTTTAATTCTTGGTTCTCGATCTTGACAGGCATGGTTCAAGAAGCTTCTGTCTTACCTACAGTGAGATAAAAATTATTTGAACAAGTTCAACAAAGAGGAAAAACAGACTGTATCATACGCAAAACATGGCCCATTTCGAAATATCTTGCCCTTTTATGATAATTTGGATAGCCCTACATTAGATAGAAAGATATTGAAATAACTACCACTCGATATACCTGTAAGGTAACAACAGGCAACGACTACGTAAAATCATCGCAAAAAAGTATTTGGATAACCCAATACTACTCTCGAAAGGTATCCTTTTGTGTACAATAGCACTCTGCGTGGTGTACTGAAGCAATCCACGCCGTGTCAGGCATAAAGAAGCAGCATGGGAAACAAAGTGAGTTGATCAACATTGGAACTAGATCTACTCACTTTAATTTCAAGCTATGTGCGGAAGGTAAAAGGTACAGAGACATAGCGAAGCTTGTTGGCAAGCCATGCTCTTCCGTTGAATACATCATAAAGAAAGTTATTGGAGATCCGTTCTGGTCAATCAAGAAAACTAACTGCCCGGAATGAAACCTACATTCTTCATTCTGTGAACAAAACTCAAAGAATTAGTGCTATAGATTTGGCTACTTCACTTGCCTAGGATATGCAAGTTAATGTTACAGATGTGTACAAAAAATTGGGATTCGGAAGATGTGTAGCCAGAAACAAAACACACATATCAGAAGAAAACAGAAAGAAGGAGTTCTAATTTTTCAAGGAATATTAATATGAGTGCCTGGAATTTAGGAAAAAAGTTGTTTTTTTCTAAGATGAAACTAAGATATACTTGTAGTGATGGATATCAGGACGTATGGCGAAAGAAGAATTAAGCTTTCAGTAAGCAGAATATTGTTTCAACTAGTAAAAATGTTGGAGGGTCTTTTATGATTTGAGGTTGTGTAATTACTAATGGAGTGGCCAGTATTCATACGTTGGATACACATCTTCTAAATCCCATTTTTTTCAATGAATTTTGGAGTGTTTGTGGTGTAACAACTTACATATCCTAGGCGAGTGAAGTAGCCAAATCTTTAGCACTAATTCTTTGAGTTTTGTTCACAGAATGAAAAACTGCCCGTTTCTTTAATTCCGGGCAATTAGTTTTCTTGGTTGACCAGAACGGATTCTATTCCGCAACAATTGCTGTGTTTTGTTTCTTTATGATGTATCCAACGGTAAAGCATGGCTTTCCAACAAGCTTGGCTTACTGACGCGGTGTGGATTGCTTCAATACACTATACGTAGACTGCTCTACTGGATTCCTAGAACATTTCTTTCGAGAGTAGTATGGGGTTGTCCAAATATTTTTTTTGCTATGAATTTACGTAGTCCTTGCCTGTTACCTTACAGGTGTATCGAGTGGTAATTATTTCTATAGTATTCTATCAAAGGCATCCAAATTATCATAAAAGTGCAAGATATTTTGAAATGGGCCTGGATTTACGTATGTTACAGTCTGTTTTTCCTTTTTGTTGAACTTGTCCAAATACTTTTTTTACCCGATGTATATAGTTTCTCTATATATGTGTTGTATTAGAAACTCAAAATTACTGTATTAACGGTAAACAATAATTGCATTCAAACAGCAGTTTGAAGGATATATTTCCTAGTGCAAGTCTACTCCTACTTTTGTGTGAGTTCTTTTCGTCGCTTATTTTTCTTGTATATTTCTCTTTTTCTTAATTATGGTTGTGTATGACAAAATTACGATGAATGATCCTTAAACGACCGAAATTACTTTTTCAATTTTTTCTTTCATTCTTTCTTTTCTTTTTCTTTTTTTTACTAGATGGTCTTTATCGATTTTATGCACGGAACACCAGAAACAACACAAGCAATGCACGAGTTAATTCCTTTAGCCAGGGAAGGGGTGTTGTACGTAATGTAATTTATATAAGTACTGTAGCACATGAGTTTCAGGCAGGAATTTATCACTGAAATAGATTTGCCAA
This sequence comes from Lepisma saccharinum, assembly GCA_022664845.1. Lineage (NCBI taxonomy): Eukaryota > Metazoa > Arthropoda > Insecta > Zygentoma > Lepismatidae > Lepisma > Lepisma saccharinum. Next base: position 9,404 of record JAGDQP010024377.1, on the reverse strand, counting down.
AGGGAGATAAGCTTAATAGAAGGGGAAAACGAATGACGATGTACTGTAGAAATAGGGGAACCGACTTCACCTTATCATTTAACCTTGAAGGGAGAGGTAAAGCCCCTACGTGATCGGCGCCCTTGGGTACTCGAAAAATAAGCAGTAAGGCGAAAAAAGAAGTAATGTAAAGATGCAAACTGTTAATTACTAGAACAATAAATGTTAGTTTTGCATCACCGCTAACGGAGGCACTATAGACCCTATATAAAATAGCATTGTACAACAACCGTTTTGCATAAGAGAAGAGAAAATGTGGTCTCTAGGCTCCTTTCCTTCTTTTTGATATTTTGGCGAATGGCGAATCCCTTCTTTAACAAAGCATTGTGAGCACGCTACTACAACGGGTACGCAAACTTCCGCTCAGGTACGCAATTGACAAAAGGTTGGCAACCAATACTGTTATACAACAAACATTTCAGAGCTCGGGACAGGTATCTATAGAATATTTAATTTTTTGCCGAGTTTAAATATTGTAAATTGTTACTAATTATTCTTTATGGTTGTAAGTTTGTGTCAAGTTTTTCTTTATAAACTATTTCTTAAACTTACCAAAAATTTTTTTGACATTGCAATCAAAACAATAAAAAATCGCTCTTGGTTGAATTGTAAACATCCTGAAGGAGCTAGGGAGCTTCTAAGGACGGAACCTGCAGATTTTGCTAAACTGGGCTCCGTCCGCTCAGTTCAATAGATCCCGACGTGAATGGATTCGTGACCGACATTACAGCTTTTGTCAAGTGTTAGATCGTAATTGTTACTACATATTTATCAGTAATATAATACAAATTCGACATTAGTGCCATCAATGATTTCAAGGAGCCTGCCCTGTGCACCTTCTTTTTACTTACCTTATATGCAGTTCCATTTATTAGTATTATTATTATTATTTACGTTTTTACAAAGTAGCAATATTTCGCAAGTAGTGAATTCAATTTCAAATAGTGAAATAATACGAACGTATGCAATTTAACAAGATAAGTGAATAATGGCTGTTACAGTCTATTACAATTGCATATTCCAGTAAAATTGTCCTAGTAAAAATAATACGGAGGGGTGTGGTGGAGCCAGGGCGACTCCTTGGTACTTTCTTTTGTAGACATCAGGGAGCGCCCAGTCTCTCTTAATTTTCAACGTAGGTTTTACATAGAAAAGGATGTAGAAAACCGTTAAAGACCATATCGGCAGTTCGGCACGCTTATTAGCCGTACACTATGGGGATACTTATTGTCTCTTTTAAAGCCATTACAATTTAAGGAGGTTCGGCAAAGTTTAAGTGAAAATGATCCTAATTTGTTTCCTGGCTAGGGTTTTGCTGACGAGTACAGTTTATTATTCTTACAGTAGGAGTAGCAACTATGTTATCGTTGCTATACTGCAAAGGTGTACATTAATTTACACGGTGAGCCATACTCATAAGTGATGTCACCGAAAGAGATAGGGGAAAATTAATGTCCAACCATACCATTATCTATTGGAGTATAATTTTTATGACATAAATACACCGGTTTTCCCTTCCTATAAAAACAAATGATTTACTACGGGAAACACACGAGATGCCATTGAATTTCTCCCTACAAATAACGCCCTGTATACTCATATTCCAACAACCATTCCTGAATCAAACGCTTCGGTACTATTTCTTCATCCACTGCACCACTGATAGTACGTATTTCATAAAGCTGAAATTGAAGAAACAAACTTCACCGTAATCTTCATTTACACGATGGAATTCTCACCTAAAAAAAAGATTCTAGCTTATAAATCATGTTTTCCCAATCAGTGCTGGATTAAGCTCTTTGGGGGCCATGAACAGTGGGGTATCTTCAAATAGGGGGCCCAGGCCCTTACTTCATTCTAGTAGGCCCGTTTTATCTCAATTCAGGCAGAGCATGTACCGCTCAAGACGTAGATTTTGTTAATGTGCTCTTTATGGAAATTTAAAACAGCCCTGTAATTTTACTTTCCCGAAGAAAAGCTTTGGCAAGTTTAGAAAATTTCATTGTCGATAATTATTGAAACTCAAATACTATACAAATCGTATCATAGCAACTAATTAACACATAGAAGTCATTTTTTTTATGGTAAATATTTGTGTCTGGTTTGTGATGTCAACAGATTACTCTCACCCACGTCGGTTGTACGGGTTGTACAGAAATTATAACAACTTTGAAGGGAACCATCGAAAATTCCAACATCTTGGAACTTTTCTGCTTTCTTCCGTAACAAAGTACGAACTTGTTGTCTACAGTTTTGAGTAACTACTTTATCATAAAAGTACCTTCAAGAAATTGGGACTGGTACACCAATTTCTCAGAAACCATGTTTTCAAGAAATCTGATTTCTCTGTGTAGTTGAGAAACGAGTGCTTTACAAACTGAACAAGTTTTATAATCGACGAAGAATTGGTTAAGATTTTACAGCTATGTTTTCTGCAAAAAAACTGCCTCCGCCAAATTGAAATTGATGGGAAAGTATAGGAATTATCGGTGACTTAGGAAGCCTCTCCTGTCAGTAGCCCATCAAGTGTTTCACGAGCACAATTTTATGAAGGAAACATTTCGCTGTAAAAGTTAAACCAATTCTTCGTCAATTATAAAAGTTGGTTAGTTTGTATAACACTCGCTTCTCAACTATACAAAGAAATCTGATTTTTTGAAAACGTGTTTTCTAAGAAAATGGTGCCCAAATATAGCGAACTTTCCAAAAATAACCAAATTTCTATTGTTGTAGGGTGAAAATAACCGACCTAACTTCTTTTAAGGTACATCCGAGATAAAATACCTAGTAATGGAGTAGTAGGTACCTAGTATAAATACCTAGTAATAATAATATTTATTATTATTGTGAACGATATTTTAAAATTATAAATGCTTAACTCGATAAGTTTCATTCTTACATGCTTCTTAGGACCACCACTCAGTGCCCCATCCTCCTTCCAGACGACGTGTGGGTAACTGATTTGCTTTTGGCGGAGCTTGTAAACGAATGGGGGCCCTAGGCTGTAGCCCCCATTAACCCCCCCTTAATCCGGCTCTGTTCCCAATAATTTTTGCAAAAGGACCCCTGAACCTGAAGAAAGAAATTTACAGCACCATTCCACCAATGTCAAAACGAGCTAATCTCCTTTATTCTTTCCATTTCTACTTCCAGATGGCAGAAGTGATCATTAAATCACACAGAGCTTTGTTAATGACTGCCATCTGCTGCCCGCAATGAAAACTAAAACGATCCCCATGATATTGATGTTGAAAAGCAGACACACAGTATTGTACTAGTTCCAAGAAGAAAACAAAAGGATAAAAAAATGTTCGTATGTATTTCTGACTCCGGAAATACAGACCTTGCTCACGCTAGTTTGTCAAACATGTTGAACCTACCCATTTACCCTGCGGGAAGAATTAAATCCTTTTATGAAATCAGCAGCCATTCTTTCCTCTTGTCAGTATACAGTTCAAGGAGTGGACTCAAATCCATCAAATGCACAATTCTTAGACTTTATAACATTTATTTTATTTTATTTTATTTGAAACATTTAGACACGGAATCTAATTAATTGGAACCAGACAAGTTAACATGTGTCGTTCTATTTTCTCAGTTTCTTTGCAAGGTGGACTACTGTGGAACTGATCGCTTTAATTTTTACCAACAGTTTTTGCTATATCCAATGCAGCGCAGGGTTACACAGGTTCCCAACATTTTTATCTGGTGCACGCCTCATGTAAAGTCTAAATAAAATACCGCAGTTTGTAACTTCTGTGTACTCCGTGACCTGTATTAAGTTATGACATTGTAAAGTGACGAGTAATCAGCAGCAGAATGTGTATAATTTTCACGCCAGTAATTTTCACTCTCTTTAAAGTTCTTTTCTCAGTCGCACCAGACGAATGCCAAGATGGAATAAAAAAAAGAACAATTTGCCATTACAGTTCCCACATCTTGCTCTAGAATTGTGCTCACTCAGGGACGTCGTATCTTACACTTGAGACGAGCATCAATCGCATATGTCTCTACCAAGCATATAATAAAACAGATTAATTAACAAAAGAAAAGTTCGTACATCATCTCGTGCTTTAATACTATGTGAACTAAGTCATAATTTTAATAAATGAAGAAAAAATATATCATGGCAGAGAAGAAATATATTTATTAAACTTTTGACCTGTAAGCATCTATGGCTCAGGCCGGGATAGGGTAGAGGAAGGAGCCAGCCAGGGCATACGTTGAAGATACCATTCCGGCATTTGCCGCATATGACTGAGGTCCTGAGATCCCTCTACAAAACCTGAGTCAGGATGATGGGCTGCTAGTATCGGAAATAAACTTATACGACAAAGTATAAATACAATATCGTTTGCAAATGACTTCATGATTATATAGAATGGTTCCAAATTTGGGAGATTATTACCTTCATCAAAACAAGAATTTAATTTTCCACATCTGCTTTGTTTTTGAGATACAGGAGGTCCAACTTCGAGTCCAACAATCGATTTGTTACACTGGTAAATGATATGAATATTTGCCTTTAACTTATGTAAATGAGAGTTGATTTATGTATATTAATAGGGTAGTCATTGTAAGTTAAAGTATGGGGTAATCGCGTTACCAATGTTGCTAACCTAGTTTATTTTTTTTTTAATGGGATGACCTTGGTTTATTGGACGGTAAATGCCATATGAAACACTGGGTGCAGTATTGCAAACTGTAAATAATATACAAAGTTGAACGTTGAAAAATTTTATTTTGAGTATTTCATCACATAAATTATTTACATTTGGAAACACTGCATTCTGTGCAGCCAACTTCGGTAGTCGTGTGGACTAGGCGCTGGGTTGCCATTAGCGAAGTTGCATGTTCAAATCCCTCTTGGGGCATGGATCATTGTGGATTTTAGAACAACATTGCGCTTGTATTAGCGACACGGACGGAAACTTGTAGTCAGCGATCGAAATTAGCGACGGCCAGTAAAATTTTCCTCGGGCAAGTAACTAAAAAATATCAGTGGTCCTTTGGAACAGTGCTTTCTTTAGTTCCAATATATTAATAAATGTACCTGTAGGCTCTATTTAATATATTTTATCGAAGTGCTTTATTTTTGTTTTCAAAAACAAAAGTCGTGAAATCGCAGAATCGTAGGAACTAACATATCAGCTGATCAACACCTCAGGCGGAGACAGGAAACATTACTCGTATGCAACGCGGATACTCCGTCTTATCACTGAATCCATATCGTGTAATTATGACGTTGCTCCGGCAGTACGCCCTAAGAACTGTATCTCTGAATTGGTTGTACTCCCAAATTTTGAGAGTCAGTGGCGAACCCAGGGTTGGGTTTAGAGGGACGGTTCTTTTCTCCCCAGTTCTTGGGAGGGAACCGATTAATAGAAACAAAAACGAAGGTAAAATATGGATCTCTGGGTCTGTCACTGATTCTCAAAAATGGGAGTGCATTATACTACCTATTTTTCGGAAGCAGTGACGGACTCAGAGATTCATATTTTGCCTTCATTTTTTTTCTATTAATCGGTTCAATCCCAAGAACTGAGAGGCAAAGAGCCTCGCTATTCCCAATTCAGAGATAGGGTACAGTTTTTAGAGTGTATACTTCTTTATAGATAGAGGAGAAAGAGCCAGACACCCCAATATTTCTCCCAACGGCCCCAGATTTCCAGCAGATTCTTCCAAAGATATTTAGTGTAATAAAAACAAAGTAAGTGTGATAATTCAGACATCAGGCATTTTTATTTGTTAAGTATGATCTTGTTTTATTTGACATAGAATTTTTACAGGGCTATAATAATTATTCTTTAGTGTTTGGTATCCTATATGGGTTGTTGTCTAAATAAATTTAATAAAGTGGACTAAAAATTACGCTGATTATAATCATTTACTAATCTGAAAAGGAAAAGTAAGATTTTTGTAGGACCAATGAAAAAAATATTTCACTGGTCCAGTCCAGTGGGCCAGTCCTACCAAAAGCTAATTTCGAGCGCTGCTTGTAGTTAATAAAATAGCTGATAAAAAATTCGTACAAAAACTGTTTCAAATTGCTAGATCGATTCAAATAATGGAAAGATCTGTAGGTTTCAGTAGGGTTTTTCAGAGTCTTTATCGATTTTTAACCGTAAAAATATTTTAAGTTGGGGGAGGATGTTTGAGATTTTGGTGAGATGACACTGTCCAATTGGGGGAGGGGTCTGAGAGAATCCTTTTGTGGTTCGTTGAATACATGTTAAAACTTGAAAGGGTAATCTGAATTTTTCTTTCCGTTTTTAATTTTATTTACGGGAATGAGGCCCGTAAGGTCTCTAATAACGCCGTTTACGAATGCATCAATGTAACAAGTCTCATTTATTAGAACAGAGCAAAACAATCCCTTAGAACATCATTTTACATTTTAGATTGTTTTTATATAGAGAACAATATTTTATGTCACGTTCCCACTTGGGAATAATTTTACTTATTTGTATTAAAAAATGGACGATTGAGAAAAGCTAGAAATAATGAGTGGAAATAGATGACTAAAAACACGAAAATGTATGGCATTTTTCTCCAGACGAAATATTTAGGTGCGGTTCCTTTTATGATGCATTATTTGGACAGTTTCACATGTAAAACTTACAATTATGGACTAGATAGGCACTTCTAGGCTCCAAGTTTGAGAGATACTATTTTGGCGAGCGCTCTTCCATTAGCAGGAAAGGGAAAGGTAGCTACTGCGACCTTTTTCTCCATGTACCACACGACTAGACTCAGTATTTCAGTTCACCTTTCAACATTTCTTATTCAGCATCTAAGCGTTTCATCTTGTTGCAAGGACGCGATTATAATGAGTGTTCTACCCGAAATCAGGTCTATGATACAAGGTTTTTTGCAAGGTGAACTGATAGGAGTTTTCCACTGTCTCCCATCCTGATTTAAGGACGATACCTACAGTTATATCGAAGATCGAACCACTTGAGTCCCCACCGAGTACCGAACCCGAGGCCTCTTGATTTTAAGGCAGCGAGCGTTACCACGCATCCATTGGAAACACCTGCAAGGAGGAGACCATTGGTAAAATACAGTAACAACTTGTGTAGGAGCGAATGGAACCGTTTTCTCGGATTTTAGTTTGAGTTCATAAACCAGCAGTTTGCTGCAGAAGTCCTACTATAGAACACGCATACACGTCGGAAAATGATTTAGCGAGAATAATACCATCGGCAAGACTACACTGTAGAATAGGAACTATATTTCATAACACCCATAACATAACATCGTGGACTTCCCCACATACTAGTGAAACTCACAAGAGAAAATAAAAATTTCAGGACTGTATGTGTTGAACAAAAAAAACTTTCCCGTATGACGTCATTGATCGTTTGCGCTCGTCTCTCTTTGCAGCTTTTTAGAACAGTACATTTTCATTTGATGTGTGCTGACTGGACAGTGGGTCGATCCATATTAGGCAACTTAAAATAACAACATACGGTTGGCAACAGTAGGTGCCTGTCTGTGGTCATGATGCGTCACAATGAACCAATCCAAAAAATATGAAAAATGGAAAGATTAAATAAAGCTATGAGGAAGCGGTAGCGGCCAATGAAAAATGTAACATCCTGTAAACCAATTTGCAAAACACATTTAAAAAAAAAATCTCTCTATTGATGGATTGAAATCATTTTAAAATAATTTGAAAGTTGTGTTGCGTACATGACGTAATTTTGCTCTCCCTCTCTCTGCTCCTTTCTCTTTCGAAAATTCAATACCCGGCACAATTTCGTATAGTTCTGACTGTCTACAATGTTACCAAAAATACTGAGAAGCTCCTATCTTATGCAGATGCATGATTAACCCTCAACTGGTTTTGCTATTTTGAACAACGTTACTGGGTTCAAATTGACCACGGTAAAAAATAAAAAAAATAATACGTTTCTCAAATATATATTTTTACTTAACAAAAATTGAATCATTGACACAACGATACAACCTTGTAGATGAGATGAATCAACTGCTGTTAATAAACTTCAGTAAATTATTAACATTTCTAAACGTTTAACACAAATATATAATTTTTGACAAGTAATTTTGAGTCTTGGAAAAAATTGCACGTACACCTTTAATTTTTTTTTAAAAAAAAAAAAGAAAAACAACAACAACAAAAAATGTGGGTTCCACATGGCCACCCATTATCAAAATAGTAACTTCATTTGAGACCTATTTGAAAAACAATAAATAAAAAAAATATGACAATCTAATCTTATCAAAACTCACAATACTAAATTCAAAGAGCGGGATTCCGCTCGATATGAGAGGAATGATCCATCTCTTATGAGAGCGAAATGAGGTACTACTTAGAGTGAATTTTTATCTGAGAATAGATGATAAATAGTCATGCATTAACAAAATTATTTTTACATTTTAGTGCGAATTGTTTAAGAAAAGTGTTTTTAAAAAAGGTTTTTATTTTATTTTCGAGTTATTTCGGTTATCGGATACTTCTTCTCAAGCTAATATTTTCTGGCCCAAATCCTAAAGTGTTCTGCAACCAGTCAAAACTTAACATCATTGCAGGTTAGTATTTATTTTAGGATAAAGAAGTCCATATTTAAAAAAAAAATATGCTTCTAAATATAGATATAGAATACATGGAAGTGACACTGAAATATTGTGTCACCCGACTAACGTCACTGTGCAAAATTTCATCATTGTATGACGTCGGGAAATGAGTTAAATTAACGTTACCAGATTTGAGGACACCACAAACCATTGTGAACTAAAGAAAATAATGTAAAATAAGAGGTAAAAAATTTCGGGAAGATTTGAACCCAGTACCTTCAGACCAGCTATCTAACTCCGTAACAACCTCATCCAACCGTCAAGCTATGATAATACTACTTCAAAATAGTTTCTTTTGTCGCGTCAGGTACTTGAGAACAATATTAAAAAAATTCTTGTACATACCTTACTCGGTTACTCTTGACGTCTTCTGGTATATTTTTGTCACTGAGAAAAGTTTTCAGGTTTTCTGTTATCATTTTTAACTAAACGCAACGCAATAAATTTCGCAGTATGGCTTAGTCTATCGACCTAACAAATGGCGAAGAACAAACTTATTAACTGGTAGCTATGATGTATTATGAATCAGAAATCACGTACTACTTTTTATTAAGTAGTACTTAAAACTCCTTTTACTTTTTATTAAGTATTTCTTATCATATTGACACGTAACATTGACTATCGGAACAATGGTTATAGTATAATTTAGCTGTAATGCATACACAAAACAGCCTTTACTAATACACTTTTTTTTTTTGAGGGGGGGGATCAAATCGCCTTAGTTAATATGATAGTTGCAGATAGTTGGTATGGAATTTGAAATT
>JAGDQP010024376.1:0-24658 GCA_022664845.1 Lepisma saccharinum | reverse complement strand
ATATATATATATATATATATTTTGCGACACGAAACGTTGCTTGCTCGCAATTCTTACGTGCTCATTATCTTAAGATATTCTGCATTGTTGCAGGATCAACATACAGGGTATTCCAAAAGTAAGGGGGCACCCTGGAATACAAACGTTGTTGTCTCTGAGTTACAGGTTGCTGTCTGAACTCGACACCTTTCTCTGAGGATGATCCTGACAGAAGAGTTCTTTTTCGTGAATGGTTTATTGAGAAATGTGATGATAGATACTTTTCCATATAATATCTTTTGGACTGATGAATTTGTTTACTGGACACATTCTAATCCTCATGAGATTATTACGGACGTGAGAAAGAAGCCACGTACGATTGCTGAGCTGCAACGTAACATTCCCGTGGATTAGTGTACCAAAATGTCCTTATCTATTCTTCACAGAGCTACCATTTGTCTGGAAAACAATGGTGCGCAAATTGATCGTTAACTATGAATTGTGTACCAGAATTCCAATCTGTTAATACTAATACTACTGTTCCTTTAAACTTCGTATTTTTTTCCTGTCTACCAAGTTCGATAAACGTAGATCAACACAGTTACCCCTTTACTTCTGAGACAACGTGTATTGCACACGACTTGACTACACACTGGTCGCTAGTATCAAAGTTGTATGCGAAAATGGCGATGCTACACTTTTTCATTGTTCTATGGACTACTCCGCGCTTCGGCTCCCAGAACTCGCACTTACGTCCCTGCCCACAGACGATCAGAAACCCACGACCACTGGGTTCCAGTCTTTCGTGAAGGAACGGCGTTGTGAGGATCCTAAGTCAGATTATGGATAGCGGGAACACAATCTATCATAAAGAATATCCCTGAAATTCCAGGAAATTAATCGAACTCGTGGAATGGTCTTTCACGCGCCATTTGGCCTTTTATTTTAAACAAATTACTCTCAACATCTTTTTAACTTTTGTCCATAACTGTACAAGTGCCTGAATTAAGGTTATAAATAGTAGCTTGATCTTCTCATGCCAAAAACAAGTAAAAAGTTTATTTTGAAGAATACAAAACCATGCATAGTTTCGGTAGAAGGACCCAAATGTAGCAAATCAAAAGTGTATACAATTATATTTGGGTGAAATTTACGACTTGAAATGCAGCTTGGAGATTTTTTTTGTATCCTTGTTTACAGCGCAATATCTACAGAGACTGAAATTTTTATTTGGGGAACCCCTTTCTAAAAGTTGCATCATGTAATCGTAACGCTTACCTGCTGGTTTAATGATAACTTCGTATGGATTATAATAACCTCCAAGCTTTCGAGCCCGCTTCAAGAAACAAGGTTTAAGTGTAAATAAAAGGTAAAACAGGAGGGCTGGAGATGGCTAGAAACTTAGTAATCAATTTCGACTCGTCAATGGTTCAACACCCCCGTACGAGGCGATATGCCAAGTGATGTGGATCGAGTGTTGTGTTTGTGAACAAGGAAACTGAACGCTGCTTTTGGTTATTTTCCGTACTTCTCAGAATAAAAAAATATTTTTTTAAAAAAAGTAATCTAATCTTTATTCAGGGTGTCCGTGTCCAAATTTAATTATGACTATTTTCTTTTTAAGAATAAAGAAACTTTCAAAGGTTTTATTTGAAACCTTGTGTTTAACACATGATTTAGTAGGTGGCCAGTTTCTGCAAGATACTTTCATAATAAGTGATAGTATTGCTTTTAGGTAGATTTCGAAGAAAAATCTCCCTATTGAGATCGGTACCATGTCATATATATATTTACCCGCTAGCGGCCATAATTTTGAAGATATTGGAACCAAATTTTACTATGTTATTTCTAGACTAAATAGCTCGGCTAAGTTCGTTAATGAGCAAATTCGGCCCAAGGGGGTGGTTGGGGGAGGGGTTGAAATTTTGAAAAAAAATTATATATGAGCCCCTATGGAGTTTATAGGGAAACTTTGTCTGCATAAATTATAGTACTCCCTAAGAAGTTTACGGTGGCACCAACGATTCAGGGGTTGTGAGGTTGGGGGGTGGAAATTCGAAATTTTCATTGTGGGGTAACGTTGAAAAGCTCTTGATGATTAATCTATAAATCAATAACTAGTTTCTCGGTAGCGCTGGTATTTCGTTACGGGTATATAAGGTGGCGGGTTTCATTGGGCCTGTTAATTTCATTTGGAATATCACTGCATTTAGTTATAATAACAAAATGTTTGCACGGTAATTAGTTACCGTATTTATAATTCTATAATGAAATAAAATGATAAAAGTATATTTACTTAAAGTGTTTTTATTCTGCACTTACCCCCATAAATTCAATCAAAAACACTTCGAAATCTACCTCAGCCTGTAGGCCTGCCGAAATGATTTTTTTTTTTCATCCCTGATATGTACCTTTCAGGTATGGACAGATTGAGTTTCGTGATACCTAGGTACAAATCTGAACATCCACATTTAACTTAGTAAACATCTGAAAGCTTCTGTTTAAGCGTAGTAACCCCTGTATCCGGTAAACTTTATTTTCTATTCTTGTTAGAAGAAATCAAAACGATACTGGTTTTGGAATTAGCTCTAAGGTACTTTTAAATACAGAAGCGCATGCGCAGGAGGTCTACTGAATGTTCATTTACAAATTTTCCAGGTCTATTCAGCTACTTAATCCAGGTCATTATAACATTTTTTCTTCTTGTCAACATAAAATGTTGATCAATTAAAAGACGCACATACTAAACACCTCCTGTTTCTTTAAGTCATTACAGAACTCGAAAACATATTTATGTAGTAACTAAACTGTACGTTTTTGAAAAATCTCAAACAAGAAATTAAAGCAGAATATTTCCTACCGGAAGGCAGTTGAGAACATTGTGCAATAACAATAACCTAAAGGTATGATTCATATATATATATATATATATATATAATAAAATTTAAACGAAAAATTAGTTCAGATCCAAAATTAACGAAACACAAATTCAAGGGTTGGGTGCAATTCGGGTTCTTCAGTTTCTGAAGACATTGAGGGTGTTGAAGAGAAAGCGAAAGGTTTAAAGAAGTATGTAAATAAAACAGTGTGAACACGAAATGCAACTAAAGTCGGGAGGGAATCAGGCAAACAATATATTTCAAGAAGTGATAAAGACGTTTGAAGAAAGAAGTTTAAATCAGTAAAGAACAGTAACAAGATAAAACTATTTTCACTTCAAGTGTTGTCTATAATGATCATGAAAATGGTGGCAATTTGATTTTATTTATTGTCGTTAGGCATCTATGACTCACGACGAAATAAGGATGCTGGAAGGAGTGAGCCAGGGCCGAAGGTATCATCCCGGCATTTACCTTGTGTGTGATTAAGTAAAAAACCGCAGTCAAAATGGTCTGTCGCTTGTTACGAACCCCATGAATTGAATTTTATTTTGAGGCCTTTAGGCAACTATGGCTCAAGCCGTATGTATGATGATGGGATGAATTGGTGGAATGAAGAAAGTGGGAGAACCCCGAGAAAACCCACGCACGCGGTGTTTGTCCACCACAAAGTCCACATGGCATGATCGATCCGACGACCCCTAGCACCAGAGGTGAGCTCTACCAACTGAGCCAATTTGGCCCCTACGAACCCCATGAACTTCTGAATGCGAAGCGAACGCTCTACGGTGAAAATGGTGACATTCTAGAGTTTTACCTCAGGGAGGCTTGAGTTTAGCGCTTTCGCTTTCTGTGCACGTGATCACGGGTTCAATCCCCGCTGGACCCATTCAACGGAGTGGTTCAGAGTTACTTTATCAAAACTTGTAGGTCCCATCCTTAGAAGTTTACCAGCTTGTTTATGAACTTAATGAAACTTCATTCATCCATACATTTTGCTCGGATAGTGGTATCCAGAAGCATACCTACAATACTAAAATCGTGTTATTAAATCACTACTCTAGACACCACTTATTTTTGTAGTGCGTTTTCTTAAAAGACTAGTAGTTTCTAAAGCTTAAATATAGTTGAAGGAGATCATACTTCATTTCGTCATCCCCCTTTAAGAAGAAAAATCATTATTTATCTGTCTTTTTCTTACATAGCTTAAGTTTATTGCTATTCTCTGCAAGAAGGCATTTCCATGGATTTTTTAAATACTTTTCCAGTATTTCTTTTCCTTTGAGTTGTAAAATATAATTAAAATTGGTACTAAAGATAACTATATTTAACATGGATTCAAGGTGATTCAATAACATTTTTAAGGTTCCGATATTTTCAACATCGTTTTACCACAAGTTGAAATCTCGGAGAAGTACCCTTCTTGCACCGAACCGTTTCAGTTACCTTTCTGCATGTTTAGTTGAACCCATTGTTTGATTTGAACGATTTTCTGAGAGGGGATTTTTTCCCCTCTCAGAACGTAAAAAAACGTATTTTATATCGTTTACATCCCAGGCTTTAGATATATTTCGGAAAACAGAGTCAGAGATGATTTCCGCAGAGAGGGGAAATACCAACCATCTCCTGCTTCAAATCGAACACTGGTTGAAACTAACAAATACTCAAAAAATAGACAAAAGTACACCAACTTCGAAACTCATTTTAATTCACTTTGTCACATCATATTCTTGTTGATGGGGAATGGCCAGTTACTTTATTTACACAAATTTTAACAATTATCCAACTACGATAAAGTTGCCTAAACACAATAAATTGAATTTCAAGGCAATTTAACATAAACTACTATGACTCACCTTAAAGTATGGTTTTTAATGTCGCCCTCTTAAGTAGTTGCTTCGATATGAATTGGCTAGGCCTTTACGTAACTGCTCTCGCTCCGTCTTCCGGTCGTCGTAGAGATGTAATTTAAATACGTCTGTTTTTTTTTTAAGAGAAGAGAGAGAGATTATACAGTGTGTAACTTAATTAATGTAACAATAGTCGGGAGGTGATTCCTGACACCGAGAGATAAGCAAAAAAAGGCCCTATGAACATGTAGCATATTGTCAGAGTTAGCGAGGGCTGGAAGCGTGTGAACAGTAAGTTCAAAGCGATAGATATCGAAGTGCAGAGAGAGACAAACGTAATGTTCGTCGGGCACATGACAGGAGATGTTCACAGTGTTCGCCATGGATAGCAATGCATGCATGACAACGCCGGATCATGGATTGGCGAACCCGTTCGAAGAAACCTGGGTCATGGCGAACAATTACACAGGCGTTATAAATACGCTGTTCCAAATTGTTGACAGGAGTAGCATACACCACACCTTTAATGTGTACCCACAGATAAAAATTCAGTGGATTCCGGTCCGGAGACCGGGCAGGCCAATGCACTGGACCGACACGCCTGATCGTCTTGGGAAGTTGTTGTTGAACCACCGGCGGACATCCACACTGAAGTGCGCGGGAGCCCCATCATGCATGTACCACATGTTGCGGCGAATCGCTAGGGGAACATTTTCCCATAATTCGGGCAGTGTATCCTGCAGGAAGGTCAAATACTTGGCTCCATTCAGTCTTCGGGGGTAGCATATATGAGCTGATCAGTTGGTCGTGGACAATACCACACCATGCATGGAGTCCAAATTGGTGTTGATGAGTGACAACCGTACTATGGGGATGTGCATCTGCCCACGTGTGTGTGTGATGCATGTTGACGATACCATCCCTTCCAAACGTGGCCTCGTCAGTGAACAGTACGGATACCAGAAACAGCATGATGGAAGTGGTCTATTGAATTGAACCACTGGCAGAATGCTTCACGTGGTTGGAAATCAGCTTCTGTCAGTCCTTGTACTCTCTACAGGTGGTACGGGTACAAGGCATTTTCATGTAACGCACGCCACAGTCGTGGGACTAACATGCATTTCACGGCCAAGTTCCCTCGTACTGGTACGTGGCTCATTGTTCACAGCTTGTAACACACGTTCGTTCATAACTAATGTTCGTACACGACAAGGTCGACCAGCATCCACATGGGCAGGTAGTACGGTCCCTGTTTCACACACGTGACAATACATTGCTGCAAACATCCTGTATGATGGTAGGCGTCTGTTAGGAAAATGTCCCTGATAGAGTCCTGCACTGTCGCGTCTTGCACACAAGCGCTGCCTCCATGTGTGAACCGAGCATCTACGTATTGAACACCAGCGCCACCTCTTAGACTTTTATACACCGCCATCTCTGAGTTTATTGGTTTTTGATATCTACCGCTTCGAACTTACTGTGCCCACGCTTTCGGGCCTCGCTAACTCTGACAATATGCTATATGTTCATAGGGCCTTTTCTGCTTCTCGGTGTCAGGAATCACCTCCCAACGTTTGTTACATTGGGTTCCAAGTTGGAAACGCTGTATCTGCAAAACGAAGCGGAATTTCACCCATGTTCATAGGAACTTTTCTTTACTTGTCCCGATGTCAGGAATCACCTCTCCGTTTTTTTTCCCGATTACTTGTTACACACTGTATAGGTGGGAGCCGCGGTGGGTCAATTGGTAGAGCGCTCACCTCTGGTGCAAGGGATCGTAGGATCGATTCCTGCTCATGCCATGTGGTCTTTGTGGTGGACAAACACCGTGTGCGTGGGTTTTATCGGGGTTCTCCCGTTTCCTTCCACCATCATGCATCCGGTCTGAGCCAAAGTTGCCTAAAGGCCTTAAAAATAATAAATTAAAAAAAAACACTGTATAGGTACCAGAAAGCTTTTCGGTACGTACACCACCAGAACCGTTCCGGTAAGTACGGGAATGTATAGCAACCCTGTATTAAAAAAACCACTTGGATTGAACGAGAAGTACTGACAACGTTGGTGTTATAAGTTAAAGACGTTCGAAATCCAATCTGGTGGTAAAACATGCAATTAACAGAACCAACCATTCCTGGTGTATGACATAATTTGCTTGGTAATGTAAGAAACAGCTTCCCTGGTAAAATGGTTTACAAGCATATTTATATGAAGTTGGAACAACGCTCGCAGATAAAAGCAAATTACGCGTAGTCGCAACGAAAGAACTGTTGACAAAAATCTCAGGAAACTTGTCGTAATAATGCATTACCCTATAATACAGATATTAATTTGCTACAAACTACAATCGCTAAGACATTCCGCACCACAGATCCACTGTAGTCAACTTTAAAAAAAAAAAAAAAACTAATGTTGACAGCATTCACCAGCCACAGATTTGGACTAAAGTAATCTGGTAATCACACTGCTGAACAGATTCATTACGGTAATGCATTATAAAGATTCCACGTCTAGGATAATTGCCACTAGCCTTTTATTAGCCTCAATCCTTAATCTTGACTAGGTATCGCATTTTCTTTCAATGGGGTAAGGTTAAGAAATTACTTTACAAGCACAGCTATGATTTCAACCAATTAACATACGCAAGAGGTCATTTAAATATTACGTAAGCATATTCTTTTGTAATTGGCAATATTAGGGATATACGACCACCTGCCCTTGTGCTTACGTGAGACACTAACATGTTTCTAAGCGAATCTTACATCGTCAGATAAGATAAGCAAAGGTTGAACCCTCTTTTCTCTTGAATGCTTATGTAATACTTGAACGACCCACAACAGAAATTTTTATTTACAATGAAAGATCTTTATTTGTCACTGTCATATTACTAACTTGGTGAGAAGCTATTTAGTTATGTACATATTTGACCTATTTCTTTTTAAAACAATAGATTAGTTTGTGTGCAGCAACTATAGCATATGTTTTAATCACAGATGATAACACATAAGATATATAAAGACAGAGATAATAAATTATTTACACTCAAATAGAACGTTTGTACTTGATGCATTTTTTTTCTTCTTTTTAATTTTGTTCATCTTCTTCATTTTTGACTTCACGGCGCAACTGCTTCACAACATTGGCTAATGCTTCGGGATTCACTCCACTTTCACACAGTCTCACACAAATAGTCAAAACTTCTGGATCCAGATCGCAGTCCAAAAGCTTCGACATCTCGACTAATGTGCTGAACGCTTCCCGTGCAAGCGTTATTTGATGTTGTTGACCTGAATCAGCCATGGACAATACACCTGAAAGAAAAAAAAAGATTGTATTAATTTCACGCAGTTTGATTAAGCAATCTACAAAATAAAACATGATAACAGATGCTAATTCTAACTCTTTGAGCCACAGAAAACTTATAACTTTTTAAATTCATATTTTCTCTTGATTCCTTAAACTTCCGACACCTCTTCATTTTATGGCCACTCCATGGTCATTCTCACATCATTACGCTTGTGATGGAAATGGTTGGCTACTGATAGTACTTTTCAAAAAACTAACGATAAGCAAAATTGATTTTGTATTGTGAAATATATTTGACCTTGAAACGTAAAAATGTCCCGACCCGGCCCATGGAACTGCCCTTTACCAAGCGGCCATAGTTCAGCTGCTAGAGCGTTGACTTAACAATTTCCCGATTTTTCAGACTAAAATCACATCTTTCCAAATTGTCGTCGGCACACGGATGTAAAATTAAGGGAAAATAAATAAATACACTTAAATTTACCTTTCACGCGCAATAGCAGGGCCAACCGTTTGTAGCTTTAACACAAGTTCCTGGAAGCCTGTGAAACGCTCTATGGGCAACAACATACACAAATTGGTAAGATAAAAAGAATTGTATAGGCGGTAACAGCACTATGGCTTACGCCAATCCCGATACACAAATTGGTCAAAACACGAAAAAAATTCCCTGACTTTTCCACATCGCTAGGAACCCTGAAGGTCCAGGTAACTATCCCCAAGACTACCCATGCTGACTAGGATTCCTACCCCACTAGACATATTCCGAGAGATTACAGCTGAAACGCTCTGCTTGCCTAAGAAACCATATAGTACACTATCTTCTTCTGTTATATTACACTTAGATGCTTATATGATTGAACTTCTTGTTACTTTTTACGTTCACAATAACACTAACAAATTACCGAACATTAAATTTCTCTGGTAATTTTTAGTTAACCCTTTTGTTTGCCATATATGTAAATTGGCACGGTGTTGCCAGATTTGGTAACTATCTATGAAGTATTTGCCATTTCTGTAATACGGTACTGAATGTGCTTCAAATGTAGTTACTCTACGCGTAGAATGCACAATGTGGTGTAAAATCGAGAACATACAAAGCTCTTTGTTTCCCTGTACCCAATCCCCCGTAGTACAAATATGATCGGCAATGAGTAGGTACGCAGGTCCGAATTCCGGGATAGTACCTTAAGAAAAGCCGTGGCCGAACCCTTCCTATACGCTACTCACAGGCGTATGCAGTATGGGTACCGTGGCATGTTTCAGGAAAAAATAGATCAACAACTAACAATAGAGGAGAATGAGAGTAAAAAAAAATGAAGATTTTCAAGAGAACACAAGCTACGCTACTTTCCCGTACTTTCAGGAATAAATCTTAGGTTTTCATGTACCAACCCTTATATAATATTGGGTACCGGAATTCCATCTTTCATTGCTGAGTAGTCGCGATTTTTTAAGGCAAGCGTTGTTTTTTAACATTGGATTTTACAGGAGGAAGAAGACAAGCAGAGAATAGGGTGAGTGTTACCAGTAATGGGTCTCTTCGGGCTATATAGACAGTATTACTTAATTAAGTTATAAGGTAAGAAAAGAAATTAAGTTTTACCCTGACATTCCCGCGCTATTATCTGTGAGAAATAAGTTATACATTTATTACTATTAAGTATGATAAAAAAAAAAATGAGACTGCAAAGTACCAGTAACGGGCCACGTATTCTTACAGAGAAATTAATAATGGGCCACTACTGTCCTAGTAACGGGTCAGGGCTTGAAATTAGCGGTGGTCTACTGGCCGATGGCCAGTAATTCTAAAATGCCAGTGGTCCTGTGCTTTCTAAAGTTCCAATATATTAATAAACATATGTAGGCTGTATTTAACGTCTTATCGAAGTGTTTTCTTTCTGTTTTCAAACACAAAAATCGTGAAATCGCAGAATCTCAGGAACTAACCTATCAGCTGATCAACACTTCTGCCGCAAGTGCCGGAGATAAGAAACATAGCTCGTATGCAACACGGATACGTCGTCTTATCACTGAATCCATATTGTGTAATTGTGACGTTGCTCCGGCAGTATCCTTCTTTATAGACAAAGGAGAAAAAAACAGACACCCCAATATTTCTCCCTACGCAGATTCTTCCGAAGAAGATATTTAGTGTAATAAAAACAAAGTAATTGTGATGATTCAGACATTTCTACGTGTTAAGCATGATCTTGTTTGCTTTGACATAAAACTTTCACAGGGCTATAATTATTATTTTGTATTTGGTAGCCTAAATGAATATAATAAAGTGTGCTAAGAAATTACGCTGATTATAATTATTTACTGATCTGAAAAAGGGTCAGTAAAATTTTTGTAGTACCAGTGAAGAAAAAATGTCACTGTGAGCAAACGCTACCAAAAAGTTAATTTCGAGTCCTGTGGGTCACTAACTTAAAAGAAAGTTAATTAGCTTAATTGAAATGAAAGCTTGCTACCTTACTGATTTATCAAGCCATAACTGTACGCACTGAATTATTATTCCCTAGAAATTATTAGTTAAGAAATCACTACGGTCAATTTTAGGAATATTAATTAATTTTATCTAATCATTTCAATTTCGTTATCAGTTCTAAGAACAATAATTATGAGTGATATTAAAGAGTGAAAAGTATGTGACTGGACCGGGAACCCATTACGAGACACAGGAAAGTCCAAGCACAACTAGGAGTTGTGGAACTCTCCAGGCGGTTTCGAGAGAGAACATCGACAGCAGGAGTGGAAGGTGTATGATTGGGAAGCAGGTCGACTGGATGACGCAGTGGGTAGCACATTGGGACGGTAACCCAAAGGTCCCGGGTTCGATCCCCGGTCTCGTCACATACTTTTCACTCTTTAATACTAATTGTATCTGTACCTACAGAGGCTTGATGTACAGAAAAAATCGGAGATTGAAACCAAATGATATTATAGACGTATGCAAGGCACTCACGTTGTCATGACCACATTAAGAAACTACTGATCCTTCATCAAAGTGGAAGTTTTAGAGAGAATAAAAATGTCTTCTGTATTTGTCGTACTTCGAAAGAACACCCTATTCGCGCTTTATTTGTTCAAGACTTTTAACATATAAAGAAAATAAAAGGAATTTTTTCCGAAGTCAGTTGCTGTCCAAAGATTAGAACGAAAGCAAGCTTTAGGTTCTCTTGTTTACAACAGTGCTGCATAAAAATTTTCTTGGCGTAAGTATAGCTGTGGACAAAAAGTTTTGACGCACGCAGAGAATATTTCCTAAATTTGCAGAAATTTCTTCCTGTGTATAAGATGTCAACAAAAATTAAAATTAATAATTGCCATTGGGTTGCAAAATATTCCCCCCTCCGGGACAAAACGACGTAACTTGCAACTTTGTGAGAATTTTAGAAGTTCTTACCAACGAAAAATCATATGCAAGGTGTGACACACACACAAAAAAAAACAAAAAAAAACGGATTGTAGCTGTATTACTAAAAATAATTAACATGATGCATATTGGTTTTGCACGGATGAACTACCAAACCTCCCCTACCTAGTACCGTGAATTGGACGCACCCGGTCCAGCCATTCGCGAGATAAGCGACAAGGAATGAACACGTGTCAGTGCGTTGGCGGAAAATGACGAGCGTGAAAGTAGATCAAAGGATAAACATCAAATTTCTCGTGAAACTTCGAAAATCTTGGAAAGGACTGACGACGACCCAAATTTGTCGCATTTGGTTGTAACTGTCGACAAAACGTGGATATTCACCTATGACCCCGAAATAAATCGACAATCCATGCAGTGGAAGGGTTCGGGCTCCCCCCGGCCCAAAGGTCAAAGTCAAAATTTAAGGCAATGCTACTACTGTTCTTTGATATTCGTGGAACAGTGATGATTGGGTTCCTGACGGGCAAACTGTAAATCAACACGTTCAGGTGTTGGGGAAGCTTCGTAAAAACGTTCGAAAAAAACGGCCTCAGTTGTGGGAAAGTGGTTGGATCTTGCATCAGGACAATGCACCCGCCCACAAGGCACTATCCGTACAGCAATCTTTGGCTAGAAAGAAACATTGCAGTATTAGAACACCTGCCGTACTCGCCTGATTTGGCACTTGTAATATTTTTTTGAACCCGAAAATCAAATCTCAACTGAACGGAACACATTTTACCTCCGTTAATGTGGTTAGAAAAAAAAAACGGAAAACGTACCAAAGACCCTTACAGTAGATGACTTCCAGGGATCTTACAAACAATGGCAGCGGCGAACGAAGAAGTGTGTTGAAGCAGAGGGGGACTGCTTTGAAGGTGACATCACTGACAGGAACCAATAATGTAAGTACTCTGAGTTATTACTTCAGTTCGTTTTTGTTTTCTTTTGTCTCACACCTCGTATATCACCTTTTTTTTTTAAGCTAAATATCAGAATAATATTTTCCACAAAAATTCATGTTACTGTGCATATATCTCAAAGTTAACAAACATATACAATATATTTGTTTTAGGAATAAGACAATTTTGTTATAGACATTCGTCAAAACTTTTGCCCATATCTGTACCTATGTCGTTTGCCTAAACACTCAAAGCCCTTGGTCTTCAAGTGTTGAGCATGCAGTTATCTTCATTTTCGTACCACAATCCCTTGCATATAATTTCCTCTCTAATTCCTTCACAATGCACTACCCACTCCGGAAATTTACCCAAAAGAAGAAAAAAAAGAAGACAGAATACGAAACCTATCACTAACTAGATTTCCTAATACACTACGGTGCGTTAAATTTGTTCCCCGGCCAGTGGCCTGACTACTGGTCTGTCCTGTGTATAATTTAACAGAATATTCGTTGGCGAGCCAAAACAAAATGGCGGAAAGTGAGGTAGTTTCAAGTTGAATCAGCGTTGCCGCCCAACTAAAT
This sequence comes from Lepisma saccharinum, assembly GCA_022664845.1. Classification (NCBI taxonomy): domain Eukaryota; kingdom Metazoa; phylum Arthropoda; class Insecta; order Zygentoma; family Lepismatidae; genus Lepisma; species Lepisma saccharinum. Next base: position 11,740 of record JAGDQP010024376.1, on the reverse strand, counting down.
AAAAATTAATCATAGAAATTGTAAATGTTGATTACCTTCCTCGTTGAATATGACGAAACGTGTTTCTTTTTACGGTTTATACGGCTACCAACACACTAGAATTGTGAGTACTTGATGAAACATAGAGGTAAACTGTGTACAGTGTAGATAAACGACTATCTTCTTTAAAACGGTTGCGGGAAATTAGCAGCGTCCGATTTGTACAATTTCCAAAGAGGGTGAATTTTTTTCTCAGAAGGCAGAGAACCGTATTTTATATTCCTTCATAGTCCAGACTTGGGGATATTTCCGAAAATACAGACAGGAAAGATTTTCGCAAAGGGGGGAAATCCTAATCTTCCCCCTCTTCAAACCGAACAATGGAAATTAGTGCAAACTTCTTTTTAATTGTTTTTATAAATAATTTGCTGATTAGTTGCTAATATTGAAGAGAAAGCAAAATCTAACATTTTTAATATTTTTATCCCCCCGTTGGTCATATGATACAGACCAAGCTTGTTTTGTCCAATTAATTTTAACCAAATCGTCGCTGTTAGTTGTTCTTTGATAAGCTATATTTCTAACCTGTATTTTGAAACAAACAGCCACGATTATTATAATAGGCACACTCAAGACACCTTGTAGCCCCCTGTAGTGAGCCAAGCAATGCAAATATGCAAACATGGTCCAAACTGAATCCTGCGGACTAAAATAAACTAGTATGGAGGAAAGTTGGATTCATAGGGTATTGCTGTTACCTTCTATTCCCTAAAAGCATTCAATTTTGATTGCACTAGTAGTGGGCCTGTTTGCCCCATTACTAGACCCACGCCTTTCAATATACCTAAGTAGGGCCATTAGGCTGACCAATAATAGTGAGTCTAATCAATATTCTATTAAGGAATATATTCATTTGTTTACAACTAGTACCCTGAATTTATATTACTTAATATGAATTTCGGATTAGATGTATATTTTGAGATTACACTTACCTTCTTTCTTAACAAAACGCTTACCTATATCACGGAATAACACCCTGCACAGCCCCCAACACATACGTGCTGGAACTTTATCCTTTACTCACATTGAACTAGAAAGAGAAAATGTTTGTGTGAAATCTCATACCTTGCTCTACTTTAGCAAAATCTGACCAATAATAAATCCGCTTTCTTAGGCTAATTTCAAGCACATTTGTTGCAACTGGCCTATTACTAGTATACTCACCCTACCCATTCTTAATTCTCAAGACTGCTGCAAGGGGGATCCCTCTCTAACCGAACCGTGCCTATGTATCTTGCAACTAACATCCCCATTATCCCATCCAATCCTACCCAGGCCTTAGCCGAAGATGCTACAAGCCCACAAACAAATTCAAATTGTGTTTGCACTAATATACCCTTAATTTTACATAATTATTCTGCATTCTACGCAACCGAAATAAGGAAAGGAACATTTGCGTAGCCAGTATTCAACGTTGTATAACAGAAGTAGCTGCTAGCTAATACAGGCAGTACTGTACTTATCCTTACCGGATTTTAAAATTACCTACCATAGATCTTAACAGCACAAATTATGTCCTTTCTTACTCCAGAATTTGGAAAATAACAACTACAGTTTTAAAACAAGACTTCACAACCGCCTTTTACGATTATTTTGTTTGCACTTGGAAATTGGATTCGATTGTCCTTTGTTATTCAATGCTGCCAGCTCAAAAATGATGGAAGCTCCAAGATAAGAGGACCCTCTCGCTGCAGTATTATTTCCGTTTAGGGTTTTTCTTTTTCTAATACAAGAACAACAAAATCACCCCCAAGAGGTTGTGGCTCCCAGGAGCATTTCATTTCAAAATTATGATCCTTAGTGTATTATAAGGAGACTTAGCTCCTTGCTGAGTATTCCTAGCTTGATTCAATGGTTAACCTAGTTGATCCAGAGGACCTGGAATCGAATCCTGGCGTGGTTATATTTACATTTTCTATGAAAAATATATTATATTTTTATTTTCTTATGTATATACGCATTAGGAAATTTAATAGAATTTGTGATCAGCACTTAGGTTAGGTTAGATAATTCAGGTTCGGTGATTTTTTTATTGTACACGCAATGCGCATGATCTCTTCTTAGGTCTGATTTTTCTGCAAGCGTGCGTTGCTTGCGATTTTGGTGAGGAGCTAACTGAAATACGTTTTTGTTTTGCTTTTTGCGTGTTCTACGTGTAACACGTTTCAATGGGAGTCAAGGAAATTGCAAGCTACGCACACTTTCAAAAAAATCAGCCCTGAAATCACTCAGTTCGGAATAGTACTCCCGCGAGAACGACATCAAGGGAAGCTCGTTGATTTATATCAAGGATGTTATATTAGAACATTCTTGGTCTATATAGACTCTGGGGGATGTACTGTAGTTATTCAATGAACCAACAGAACCAAAACAAATCAAAAGGTAAATGGATCACCTTAATGCTAAAAATTGTCACCTTTATAATGGTGCTAAATTGACAATATTTTTAAGACATGTTTTGCACGTAATCGATGCGCTTCATTTTTACTTTCAAACTTGTTATCAGCCGAGCACATCTTAAGATATCTTGAATATACTCCAAAATAATATCTGAATTCCTTCTTTTCTAAAAGTACAAAATGAATTCACTTTTTTCTAAGGTCGTAAAAGGTAAGGAAGCAGATATTTGTCGTTGGAGACAAGACTTTGTTCTCTCCATAAAACTATCGTAAATTTGTACCATATAAGATAATGAATGCAGACAAAATATATTCTTTCAGTGCAACATTAAGCTATTTGGGGAGGGGGCTGTCACCTATTCCATGTGCCGGTCGGGTAGCCGTGCGGTCTACGGCGGTAGGGCAAAGACTCGAAGGTCCTGGGTTCGAGTCCTGGCAGGGGCATGGGCGTGGATTTTAATGGCTTAAGGGCAAATTGTGACGGCCGTAGTCCAAAGTTACTAGACTGCCCATATAATAATAAATTTTACCATTTTTTTTTATCTATCCCCTGTGGTCGTCATGATAAGGTAAGTTGTTGGTTTTGACAGGCCCCTGAATCAATGGAGGCAATGGGCTCTAGCCCTTATAGCCACCCCCTTGATCCTGCTCTGTCTTGTTCTAAAATATTATTTTTATTCTTCCCTAAAAGATCAATAATTCATTGTTCTCTAAGTTCGTGTAAGTGATGCTTTTCTTGAAAGCGTGCAATGCTTGCTTTGCTTGCGATTTGGGTGAGTAGCCAATTGAAATACATGTTTTATTGCATGTTCAGTGTTCTACGTATAACACGTGTTTCAATTGGCTACTCACCCAAATCGCAAGCAACACACGCTTTCAAGGAAAGCAACCCTAAGAACTAAACATTTTGCTCTATTCGTGGATAATTCTCGCCTTTCTAATAATGAGGATATGTTATATGTGAACTATAAACCCAAAAGTCGTGGACTACCATTATGTAATATATATAAACCAAGTATTACCATAAATACTGTCACAATTGACACAAAATGCTGAAAGGTAATGTAATATCCTAACAATATAACTTACATGCACTTATGAAGAAACGAAATCACAAATAATTATTCAAAATGTCCACCTCTGGCGCGCACAGAGCTCTTAAGTATTTCTGGCCAGTTATCAATCGCATTACGCAGCACATGGACTGGGAACTCTGTAACTGCCTTCACAAGAGGCCGCTTTAGACTGTCAATATTCGGATGTCTTTTCTTGCAAGCCCTTTCCTGAAGGTTGGACCACAATTTGTAGTCCAAAGTGTTTAGCTTTGAACTTGGAGAAGGGAAATCTGAAGTCGAAATGAAGTCAGGAACATTTGCCTCCAGCCACTCCTGTGTTGTCCTAGCACTATGTGCTGGGGATGAATCCTGTTGCAAGCTCCAGTTCTGTCCGTGGAAGAGGGTATTGTTGAGGATCTTGACCACTCCCTCAAGCGCTGTTTCCTGGTACACTTTGGCTGATATTTAGACCCATTCAGAGAAATGGAAGTCCGTTATGCTCGCGTAGTTCACACCTCAGCACACCATGATTGATGCTGGGTGATGACCCCTTTGGAACCTTGGAGTCTTTTCCCTAGCTTCTCTAGAGGATTTGACATATGCCCTATAATTTTGGGCATTGAAAGTCTCCTCAACACTGACTGAAGACCTTTCCATTACTGAACAGGATTAGATGGTGACGATTTGCTGCGTAACGCGGAAGTAAGCGCTTTGATTTGAGGAGCCTCTAAGCTTCAGTTCACTTCTCGGGATGTGTACTACGCGTCGTTTGTAAGCATGGAGTTCCAGGTCACTGCTCAACGTGCGAGACAGAAATTGGTGGCACGTTGAACTCAAGCGGATCACTGAGTGTCTCCTTACCGGATTTCTGCTCACACGTACCGCCACTGCATTAACCACTTCTGTAGTCCGCACTGTGCATGGTCTTCCTTCACAGTTTCAGTTTCATTGAACCCCTGAATAGTGTGGTACTCGAACCTCTTGAAAATTTGCAGATTCTGGAGCGTTTGGAAAATCTCCCCTTGTGATTTTCCTGCCTTATGAAGCGCTATCACGGCTACATGATTTTCATAGTTACCCCATTCCATCGTGAACACTTAATACAAACGACTTTCCACTTCTACAGCTCAACTCACGTTCCATCCCACACTTCGGGAATGTGCATGCGCTTGGGAGCCTCCCTCTAAAGTTGTGACAGTATTTGTGGTGAGACTAGGTATATATTATTATTATTATTATTATTATTATTCGCCCCCCTTCGGATTCTTTACCCTTTAATTCCTTCAGGAAGCCCCTTACCTGCTCCTAGTAACCTTCGCACTTTCTTCTCTATTGGTGTTTTCTTCCACCCATGTACTCATTTCCCACCTCCATATCCTGGCTACACTGTTACCCAGCATCAGTTGGCAAAATGATGTATCCTTCACAGAACTGTTTGCTCTGTCTATTTTCGCTCCTACCATGTGAAAAATGTGTAAACGCTTTGCGAAACGTAGTCACCTTTGTATTGTGTTTGTGAAATTGTACGCCTGTCTCAGTATCCTGCTATGTATGTATCCTTTTTTCTACCTTATATAATCACATTCAGCCGTTTTCTATCCACTACTGGATGAATGCCTCCCCCCTTTTTTCACATATCTCGGTCTGCTGCTATCCTCATCCATGTAGCTCCTGAAAAACGCTTGATTTCATTTATCCATCTTGTATTTGGACGTCGTGTCGGTCGTTTCTTTTCTTAGGAATTGAATGTACTACATTTGTCGTCCATCTTCCATCTGTTCGTCTAGCTATGTGACCGGCCCATCTCCACTTCACCTTCTTCACAGCACAGTCTTGATTACATCCTCTACCTTTGTTTGTGCGCTAATCCATTCATTTGTCTTCCTGTCCCTCCTAATTATTCCTATCATGCATCTCCATTGCTCTTTGTGACTCTTAATTTTTGAGTCGTTTGCGCATTCAATGTCCAAGTTTAATAGTTGTACATCATCACAGGTAGGACACACTGATTATAAACTTTACGCTTCAGACACATTGGTAGTTTGCTTTTGAAAATAAAGTGTAGTCTTCCAAACGGACTCCACGCCATTTTTCATTTTCTATTTATTTCAGCCGTCAACTTGGCATTCGATGTTTTGAGCTGACCTAGGTAAACATATTCATGAACTATGCCTATCGTCTCTCCGTTAATCTTTATTTCCCTCTTTGCAGCATGTTGATTGTGCATTACTTTTGTTTTACTTATAAATTCATTTTAAGTCCTATTTTCGAATTCCCATTGCTCAGTTGTTCCATGATGTTTTGTAGTTCTTCTGCACTTCAAGCAAACAAGACTATATAATCAGCGAATCGTAGGTGATGAAGATATTCGCCATTATTTTTTATTCCAACTTCATATATAACTCCTGCATAGCCTATTCGGTAGAGCACTCGACTTCAGTGCGAATGGTCCCGGGTTCGATTCCCGGTGGAGGCTCAAAATTCGGTGTTGACCCAGCATCGTGAGAACAATTGGGGAGCTACTGTGAATAAAAGACAGTGACGATCACAGTTGAGAGCTTCAGCTCTCATCTCCCAACACGTTTGGCCAGAGTGGGAGCAGTAGACCAAGTAGTAGTGGGCCTCATCCAGAAGTGGATTGAATATGGTTGTGAATTATCCTTGCACTACACTCGTAAATTACGAACGATCTTTTTGCTTTCACTACGGTAATGGATGTAATTTTGTATCAAATTACATCACTGTTCTTGATTTATCAAACTTCTCAATCAACACTTTATTAGCTTTACTCTGTAAAAGGTTCCTTCACAACAAACTTGGGCTATTGGTAAAGTTAATACATATGAAGAGTACAGGGAAAGAAGGCGGTGTCCATTAAAAAAAAAATGAGTTCGCATTTGCAATAAGTGTCACTCACAATAGCAACTAACCGCTAGGAAAGTTTCAATCCAAAAACGCGAATAATCCAAAGGTTATAGCGGGTTTTAGAACATTAAATACACGGGAGTAAACGGAAGAGTTAAACTTGAAAATGCGGTTTATACGAGAAATCACCTTTCATGAACATCCTCACCTTTTCCCTTGTACTCGTCATATTTGTGTGATTTGTTTAAAACATGGTAACAAGATGAAGAGACTTTGTAAATCTTGCAGAATGTGAAACACACATGCTGTACAGCTCTTGCAAAATTTTCGAACAGCAGGATTACACTCTCAGAATGTTATTCCCACCACTTCAGCATCATCATCGCCCTCCACTTCAGTACAACCAAATGAATGAATACTGGCGATGTCTTCTGCTAAGGTCTGTTGTTTGTGTTCTCACTGCCTCGACGATATTTTTTTTTTAGCTGTTACTTCAGCATTTCCATATTTATTATCGGACAGATTTCGCATATTCGTTCCAGGGCACGAGATGGCATGCTAAGAATTATTTGATTAACTTGAAACAAAATAAGCCACGTCAGCGTAGTTTCCCATACAGCGAGAACCTATCATCAATCTTAGCTACAGTTGTATCCATTATAATATTGTAGGTGTTAACATATAACATTTTAAACAAAAAATATTAACAACGGCGCATATTTCTTACATGGCACTGTTTCTTGATTCAAGGTTGAAATTCCCTTGATTCAAAGTTGAAAGCAAAATAATTATATTTTCAAAATTCAAAAAAGAGTACTGCGTATAATGGAACATTTATGAGATTATTAAGCTTCCGGTTTCCCATACAAATAAGAAATTTATCCAAAATCGAACAGCTTAAAAACGCTGTAAAAAAAAAAAAAAAATGCTCCCGAAATAATCTTTCTACTCAGTTAATGTTCGATTTGCCAGGGGAAGCCGTAGATTTTCCCTAGTACGTGAGGATTTCATCCCCGGTTACATACTTTTGTATGTATGGCTCTACTGTATACAGAGCTTGCAATGCAAATATGTGTATAATTAATTTCATTGCATCTTATGACTTCTCTTATAACTGTGCTTATTGGTCCACAAAACAAAGAAAATATAATAAAAGAAAAACAGTAGTAGTAGTATAATCTTAGTAGCGTCCTACAAGAAAGAAATGATAGCTTGTATAACAGATGGCAGCACGAATGTGATCTAACGATGTGGTAAAACATAAAGTCTCTCCAGAGAAATTAAAAAGTGTTAAAGCAATATTCATTTTTAAATAATAAGCTAAGTTTCTGTGATAAACAAATTTAAGAAAAATAAATAAGATTGTTGAGATAATATATTTAGCTGTTACGTTTGCCAGACAGGAGTGAACCTTTTGTTCTTAAAAGGAAAATAGCGTTCCCTTACCCTGCTTTTCTCACACATTGGCATGAAAAAAATGCTAGGTGGAGGAGGATACACTACGTATGTCTTCCAGTTAAAATTTATGAAACAAGAGCATTAAATTTGTATTTGTAAATAGTAACTACTAACTAGTTTGATAAAGTTACTTTCTAGTTTGGACATTCCAGGATCGAAAAGGAAAAAGACACGCCCTTGACCGATGCATTGTTATTTCCTAATTCCTTTATTTTTAAGGTTATTCCAAATTCAAATAGAAGATTTTTTGTAAAGTTCGCTACATACGCTGGAGGTAACCAAAGGCTGATCTTTTGAAGGATGTCTTTTTTTAGTCAAAACTCATCTTCTGCTTTTTTTTAAAAGAAAATAAAAAAATGGATGCTGTTTGCCTCGGTTATCAGTTTTCTACTTATATAACTCAGTTTCTCTTTAGTCTTATGTTTACATAAGAAGAATTGTTTAAATAAATTTGCATTGAAACGTAGGCTTTTGTGCAACACTTTTCTTTTTATTCCTCAAAAAAGTTACTGGTATTTCAGCAAAGACACTGGAGTTTGAACAAAACACCGGGACATGAACACAGGCTCGTAATCAGATATGCAGTATTACTGCAAGTTTAAATACTACTACAATATTTTAAAACATTAAATTCAAATATTTTTATTTACAACAATCAAAATTTAAATTTAAAAATTATAAACTAATTTTTATTCAAATTTATTACATACTGATAAACATTTCATATTATTACGTACGAGATAACAATAACCGCAACATAAAGTATCTGTAAAATCAACAAAGCCTTAAGGAACAAAAAAAACAACAACAACAACACACAAACAACAATTAGGGAAACATCATTTAAAGAAGAAAAACTCCTCCAATTCCTTTCCCGGAGGCAGCGTTCCAAGAACTGAAGAAACAGTATCACTCTGAACGGCGATACTCTTACGCTGCGATAGGAAAGCAATGACGCGAGCATTGCCGGAGACAAGCCCAATGCGTCGTCCAACTTCTTCCTTAATGAAATTGAAGCCCTCGGTGCTCTAAGTACCACTTGACTCGATTGCAATTGCAATGAAGATTAATTTATCTAACAGGGCACTGTATTTTCTATTTTTTCGACCTCTCGACGGGAAGCAGCACCACCAGCTCGCAAAGATGAATGAGGAAGATTCGAGAGGGCAAACGTATCAACAAAAGTAAAATTTCATAATAAAGATCTTCCTCTTTTCCAAGGCACTAGAGTCATAGCGTCAGGTCTCTTACCATCGGAACGAATACATCCAGATGGTTCACGCACTGAAGGTACTTCAGCTGAAATAAGCGCACGAAGAATTACGTCATTTACAGTGACATGACCATGTGTCTACAAACACAAGAGAGACCGTGAAGGCCTCGTTGATCTACGAACGCCCCATAAGCTGGACAATTGTGATGAACACAGACGTCAGCTCCTAATCTTAAAGCAACAGCAATACGAACTTTCAGTGGATAAGTGGAGGCTCAGGAGAGAAGACGGTAGGACCTGAAGCCAAACCCCAGAATCTAGAAAGAAACCAGCAGGAAGTCTGGCTTTATCCTCAAAACAACCGGGGGATTGTAGAGGAAACGGTTGGGTGCGTTGAATAATTGGATCATTCCAAATGGCCTGAGAACTACTACAGTCTAAAGAAGGAGATCCATGCCGGTTAAACAAGACCATTGAGCTTTACAATCATGAATAGCCGCATCAGGACCAAGGCATAAACCCGGAGGAAGGATAGACTCAACACGACATCGAGAACCATGGAAAGAAAGACGGAATCGACAAATCCCTGGCCCGACGAATAGCAAGTCCACCCGAACGAACGGGCAAAGTGGCCTGAAGCCAGGCACTATTACTCAGAGAGCAGTTGAGGATTGATTCGAGGCCAGCCTGTAAAACAATCATATCTCAGTAACAATGTCTCTTCCAGCCAAGAAGGAGAACAACGTAAAAAGTACATTAAACGCGGGATGGAAAAAGAAGCACGAAGTAGATGAAATGCTGAATGTGCTGAAATCAGAGAGAGGCGAGAAAATAAAAAAAAAATCTAGTTTAGATATCTTCTCAAGCAATCGACTACGAAGAGCATCGCTAGAGATTGCGGATCGAAGCAGATATGCTGAAGCAGAAGTCATGATTTGTATTCCAGGGGCTACTCCCATGAATCTTGAATAAAGAACAACGTACTGGCCTTGCTGAACATTGAGAAAAACAACTTCGCACTTTGAAATATTCAGATGCTTTGTATGAAGGTGTATGACCAAGAGTATGTTACTATAAATGGAGGAAACCACTCCTTTGGGGGTGCAGATGGACACCATGGCGGTGTAGTCCCGTAGAGAGATTCTGGTTAAGATAAAGGGGGCACATCCCCCCAAACTACCATAGTTGGGGGTGCAGCCCCCAGGAGTGGTCTGGGGGCAGCGCCCCAGCGAAGCTAAAGCAAGTCTCATTTTAAGCCCCCTTCGAACTCTGTTTGTAAAATTAAGTAGATTCCCTATTCCAACGCCCAGCAAAGCTAAGCATAGGTTAAACTCCTATCTAAGGATGATGTAATATTTGAATGGTTCCTTTTCTATGTTATGTTTGTCAGTTCATACGCTGCGCTAATTAAGGTTAGGTTAGGTTGCATCAAATACAAGACAAAAGAGTGCAAGGATTAATTACAATGGAGCAGGTCCACTTTGGCTCAGGCCAGGGATTCTGCCCGGATTTTCAGTTTGGGGGTGTAAAATAGATACAGGCAAAAATAACAACTGTTATTTTTGTAACAATTATTTTTGATTAAATTGTTATAACTGTTATTGTTAAAAAATAACATTTTTTAATAGTTTAGGTAAAAACAAATAAAATAAATTGTTTATGATCTTGGCTGCGAAGCCACCAATATTCTTGTTTCTAACTGCGATAACAAAAGTTAGAAGCAAAGTCTGCAGGCGTTACTTTTTTTTTTCGAGAACGGTACGGTACCCGAGAGAGAGAGAGAGAATGAGAGAGAGAAAATAAAAGAAACATGCTTTTGGGTTTCAAATGATTAAATTGCATTGCCAGTAAATACATGGATGTTGGGATTCGGTGAGAGAGGTGTGTATTTATGCTTTACTTGTTAGTGGATGGGGGAGGAGGTTACACTGGGAACCTGACTTCTCTTATCAAAAGACAAAGGAGTGTGCAAACGAAACTAAGAAAGGCAAAGTGCATATTATAGTCTGGAAACATTATGGGAGGGGGAGAGGTGAGATCACACACTGCAATATAAAAAACGATACGTCTGTTGTACGCTATGACGTTTAGCTCAGACGAAGTGTTGTCAGCTCTTAAAAGGAGAAAACTTTAAAAGCACCACGTGTCTTATTGCACATTTTCGTAAGTTTATCGGCCAACTTGAAACGCAAATCGTAATAATTTGTAAAAATGTCGGATAAAGGGTGGGGTGGAATGGTTGAAAATGTATTCACTAGCGGAGCGAAGACAGAATAGGAAATATGCATCTTAGTGTAGTGAGATTATTCTATAATTAAATAAAACGCATTGTTCTCAGCAAATAACAGGACCGCTGCCGCTGAGAGGGTGATACAGGGCAGAGGGACAAGTACTCCGAGGTAAGGGCGCCTATCAGGAGGAAAGGGGGCGCTAGCCCCCTAGCCAGAGAAAATCATACTAATATGGAATAAAATGTCAGTCATCTTTGATCGTAAAATTTTAAAGGGGAAGTGTTCTGGAGAATTTGGGGGTCTGGCGGAATCACTAGTCTGAAATCATAGTCAATACCTCATGATAATATTGATCAGCACCCCCTACGACCGCCTAAGGATATATAGTCACGTGTAATACCACTATAGACTGAAGTCTAAACTCTGAATATCCCCAGATTTAACCCTCCAAAATTGAAAATCCTGGGGAAATCTTTGGAT